>CM025636.2:5082275-5110662 GCA_014621495.2 Entosphenus tridentatus | reverse complement strand
CCCCCCCCCCCCCCCCCCCCCCCCCCCCCCCCCCCCCCCCCCCGTCCTCACCTAGGATGGCGACGACCTCCTCGTCCTGCACCACCTCGAGTGAGCCCGAGACGACGAAGCACAGCGCGTCGACGCTCTCGCCTCCGTGGTAGATGAGGTCGCCCGGGGCCGAGTGCACCGTCTGAAACTCGACGGCCAGGGCGCGCAGGCACCCGTCGCTCGCCAGCCGGAACGCCGGGTGCTCGTTAAACACCAAGCGGTTGAGGTGCACACAGATATCGGCGCGCATGTCCTTGGGACAGATCTGTAGCACCTGCCGTTAAAGGAGAGAAGAGCGGCAGGAAACAGCGCAGGTTATTTTTTGTAAGACACCCCCCCTGCCTCCTCCAGGCCCGCTCCCACAGCCCCCCTCCCCGCATCCACCCAACCCCAGAGGTCGCAAACGGGTTTTGATTCCTTACCCGTACCCGTACCCGGCCGCACAAGGGTCGCAAACGGGTACCCGATACCCATACCCTACCCGATACCCGGCTACCCGTACCCGGCCGGGTATCGGGTAGGGTACGGGTGCCCGTTTGCGACCTCTGGGATGAAGCCATGTTGCAGGCGCGGGAGGGTTTATTCTAGGAACTTGAATTGTGAGAAGAGACAAGATGTTGGGAAATGAGTGACAAACGGTGACTCACCAGTGACTCACGGTCTACCCGTACCCATACCCAGCCGTACCAGGGTCGCAAACGGGTACCCGTACCCGGCCGGGTACAGGTAGCCGGGTATCGGGTAGGGTACGGGTATCGGGTACCCGGTTGCGACCTCTGCCCAACCCCCTCGTGAAAATAATCCACGGCTAAACATGTCCGGATAGCCGGAGCTTGGCGGGAGCTTCAAAAGGCAACGGTGCACTTGAACAATCGTTGCCAGAAACTGCTGCTGGTGTTGCTGCTGCTGGCAACAGGTGTGCCAACGCTTCTTTGTATTGGGGGATTGGGGGGGGGAGGAAAAAGAAAAGTGCAGCGTAGTCGCAACAATATCCGAACAAATCGAATGATCGACGCTCGCTCCGTAAACGGTAACTGCGATGGCAACGTCCAATCGGATCACGGAGAGCGGCCACGTAACTAACCGAAGTCGTCGTGCGTAGGCCTCGGCAAGGTAAGGTAATTTACCCTTTTTACCGGGTAAAAGGGTAAAGGTAAAGGGTAAAGATGTCGACATGCCAAGGGGTAAGGTAAAGGGTAGGATAAAGGTAGGCTCGTTGTTTTTACCTTTTAACTTTTACCTTACCTTGCCGAGGCCTAGTCGCGCGCTCTGCAGGGCAATCGATGTCAATCGCACGCAACGTTGCCAACAAGCTCCGTTGTCATTGGCTGGACAGGACTGCGACGCCGTATGCGGATCCCGTCCGAATTGTCCACGGCTGTTCGTAGTAATTGCGCTCTTCACAGACGATTGCGGGCAATGATTGCGCTCACAATCGCACTCGGATTCCGTGGCCTTAAGGCCCAATTCGCGTCGATGGGACTTTGATGGTTTGAATATGAATTGCACTAATATTATCTGTGTTGGCTTTAATGTGTATTCACGCTCATCACCGCGAAACAGAAATATATACACAGTGGTGTGATAATAAAGTAGATAATGTCTCTTCATCAGAGTAGAGATGAAGGAGAAGGGCCATTACCCGTAACATGATGTTTTTTTCAAATCTTTCTACAACATTATTTAACTAAATACCGAACCCTTTAATAATTCCGTAACATGTGCGTGTGATTTCGGTTATCAAAAATCGTTCGTGAAATGGGGAATGACAACTCGTACTCGTGAACGATACATATATATTTCGCCACCAAAAGAGCAGACGCGTCACGTGATCAATGCTGCCGTCGACCTTGCACAACTGCAAATCAGCAGAGCGGTGGCCACGTTTGCTTTTTATTTTTACATCCGCAGAAAGTGCGGAGAGACAAACGAAAAATGCGTCGAATCACAAAGCTGCAACTCGGTCACACGTTCGCCCGAATCCCGGCAACAGAATCAGAAATACGGGCTGCTTCCAAAATGTTTTTTTAACACTTCTAAGAATTTTCAACAATACCACGAGAAATGTGGCTCCGGGCTCTGAAGACCACCTGGAGAAGATTCCAGGCACGTGTTGACAATGGTGTCGTAAAAATGGGAGACTCTTTGACTTTTTGAAGCTCTTAACATACATTTGCTCACACGTTATTACAGTGTATTATCCGTTATTTTTCCCTTTAAAAACGATAGTCCCATGCAAGTGTTAACACTTTTTTGAAGCACCCTGTATTTATTCATACCGGAGGAATCCGAAGCGCTACAGAGCTGCTGCGTTCGGAGCAGAGGTCGCGACCGGGTACCCGATACCCGTACCCTACCCGATACCCGGCTACCCGTACCTTGGTGCGGCCGGGTACGGGTACGGGTACCCGTTTGCGACCCTGGTGCGGCCGGGTACGGGTACGGGTAGGCCGTGAGTCATTGGTGAGTAACAGTTTGTCACTCATTTCGGGTAGGGTACGGGTACGGGTAGGGAACGGGTACCCGTACCCGGCCAGGTACGGGTACGGGAACCCATTTGCGACCCTGGTGCGGCCGGGTACGGGTACGGGTAAGGAATCAAAACCCGTTTGCGACCTCTGATTCGGGGCGACAACGCGAGCACGGATGACGGCGTCCCAGTGAACCCTTCAACCAACTCCAAAGGGCCTCCCACCCCCGACTGCGTGGACGTGCGGCCACCTCAATCTGCACGTCGGGCGCCTCGTCTGAGGCCAAATGCTGCTGCGGTTGACGCGGGTGCGTGCGGTCTATAACACTGGTCAACACACACTTTTTCTGGCATAAGGTATTCCAACGGTTTTAAGGTAATTTTGGGGTGCTGATTCCAAATATGGCATCAGTTTTTGTCTATCACATCAGGTTTTTAAGATATCAAATATTGCATTTTCAATAAAAACTGCAGAAGAAAAATATTAAATAGATGTGGATATCTACATAAAATTATATTACAAACACACTATCCTAAAAATACAGCACCATATTTTAACACTAAAGCAGTCACTGACTCGCAACAACTTGCAATCATAAGTGACAGAGTTAATTTCGGGTAAAATCAATGAAAATGGGGAATGCCGATAGCATAAAAATGAGATGTGATAGAGCAAATCTGAGATCAGATTTGGAATCAGCACCCTGAAATTAGTCTAAAACAGCTGCAAAAGTCCAGGCCAGAAATTGTTTTTTTTTGTTGACCAGTGTAATTAATGCATGGCATCAGCTACGCACCGTGGAGCTGCGAAATTCCAACCGGGATGACACGAGCCTCTTTTGAAGCTGCAAGGTTGCTTCTCTAAGCATGCCTGGCCTGGGGTTAGCACAACGACGCTATAGCTGCCTCGGCCATTAATTATGCATGCAATTCCGGAGGCGTTTATGGTAAATAATCAATGAATACTGCTACTGTTGGGCCCACGTACTTCAATCAAATGCCGGGTTAGTGGTGGTTTTTAATTTCTTGTTATCTCATTTTGGTCGTATATCGCGGGAGTGTTTGCACAACGCCCAGATTCATTTCCGAGCCGTTTCATTTGTTTAAGACGGCGCAACAAGCCGATGGGAAGATGTGCAGAGAAGTGCATTCATTCAAATAAGGAAACTGTCCAGATGATCCAACACGCGCGACCAGCATTAATCTTGAAGGCAATTAAAGCAATCTATAAACACAATTAAAAATGTCCATTAGAGCGTGACATGTAAAAAAAAATATTTATCTCGAATAGTATGTGATGTTTTTTTTACTGAAAAACTTACGTGAATTTGATTTTGCTTAAAACATCTCCACTTTTATGTTCCGTATTTAAAAGTATATCTCCGTCGACAAATGTCCACACAAACAGTCCACTCCTGGATGAGGTCACTACCCACGCCGTGCGGGCTGTAAGGGTTATTTTCTTTTTACCATACTTCACCACGCTGGTCAGCGTGGGTTAAGGGAAAACAGAGAGCATCGGCGCAGGAGCACAGAAGTACAGTACAACGAATTATGTTTATGCACTGTCCCCTGCTGACAACATAGCCGCCGCAGGAGCCTAGAGCACCTGTTTCATGCGCGGTGTTCACCCATTGAAGTGTTATCCAGGCCCAGCCCTGCTCGGCTTCCAATATCTGAAGAGATGGGGCGCATACTGGAGTGATTTGGTTATGGCGTAAGTTGCTCGATTAACCAGGACCATTCATTCTTGTTCTCTTGATAGATCAAAGCTCAGGTAGTTCCTCAGCAACTCCCCCATTGCTTGCCTGCGATTTTCTGTACTGCTGAGCGCGGCTCTCTTCATACGTAGACACTCAAACATCAAGGGCGGTTCAGGGCTAACACACGCATTTGACCCCACGAGCTCAAGGATGACGTTGTCAGACAAGATGACGCATCTTGGTCATGAAGGGCAGGCTCAACAAAATCAAATAAATAAATAAATAACTACGGTGTTATGTAAGAGATATATAAATATATAACCGTGGTCCTCTGGTCCTTTTGAGCATGCTCATTAATTCACCCCGGGCCAATGCCTTATTTAAATCGGAAAGAGATTTTTGTTTTATTGCTTGTCAGAAATAATTGCCCGAAAGTCCTGTCCATTTGAAGGTTTCATCTAAGGTGTCCATAAATATTTTAGATGCTCTGGGTAATAATCACAGGCAACATTTCTATATCTCTGTTCGGCCATCAATGGAATATTTCACAGATGCTGCGAATACTATAAAAACATAAATTCCATCCATTTTTAATCCACCAATGGGATTAAGGAAGGCCTCTGCATGTCACATCAGTGGTGGGGGGGGGGGGGATTTGACCGTACTTCACCGCACTGGTCAGTGCAGGCTGGTGAAGAGGACAATAACAGGACCCGTGATGATATCACTCTCCAACGATGTTAGCCGTGGCCTGTTAACAAACTCGAGAAACTGGGTTCGTAGCACAGCGCCGCGCTTACCGCCGTGCTGTTTTTGTGTAAACGTGTTTTTAGTTCCCACCGCGTGACAACTTGCACAACTTTAATCGTTGCATCAAACCAAATAACCGATAAATAGGTGAGACATTAAAAGGGCAAAATAATTCGTGCCTGTCCAAGCTCAGCATTTCGAAATGCTCGGAGAGAGATGACAAAAAGAATGACACAACATTACAAAGTCATTTTGTTTTGACTCGCGGTGAGAAAATTACCAACGATAGCAAAATATAAACAAATAAACTTGTGCAGACTCACATAAAGGAAACTCTGAAAATGCTTTTCGACGAACCGGTGGAACCGTGTAGTGTTGAGGGGTAATTTTTTGTTGCAAAGCCCACGCACGGCCCCGCGCATAATGGATAGAGGAACAAAGCCCATTAAACGATCTCCGGCTGACGCGGCACAGTCAAAGCCTCCACATCCCGGTTGTGCACCTCTCAGAGGCGCACTTAACAGTTCACAATTAATGTGCGACTGGCGCTAATAAGTGCGCGAGGAAATGTGCGTAAACGTGGACTCGGAGCCGCCTGCATTATGAATAACTTTGCAGTTTTATCGCGAAATTCGAATGTGAACGCGTTCACTTCTGGGAACAATTAGTGGTGGATTCGTGGCTGTTATTGATCGCTTGCGGGAGAGAAGCTTCCACCCTTCAGTCCCAGCAACAACAAAAAACGCCTGCCATTACAATGCAGCGCACCTCCAATGACCAATTTATTTCCGTGCGATTTCGCCTTGCGACGCACCTTTGCGAGGGCGCGAGACTGACGATAAATAAGAAAGTGTGTGAGACGCCTGTGTTTATCGAATGGACCAAGAGTCTGCCCAGACAGAAGAGGGGAGGGGGTGAAGGGGTAATATTCCCTGGGCCTCACAGACACAAAAATTAGCCCCCCGCCGCCGCAGCGAGAATGCGTGACGGTAGAATCATGGGGGCCCTCCCTACGTGGCATGCTCCCCCCCCCCCGCGTGCCTGCGAGCGCCTCTGAGCAGCCCTGCTCATACGATGTCTTGTCCGAGTGTCCGGGTGTCCCTCCGTGAGCCAGACAACCGGCACAACTCAACATGTTGTCATGAAAAATGTTAATAAATCAAAACAATCGCGTCGAAAGCCACCACATAGACCGCTCTCACCAATGCAGAGATTTGCGCCGTTTCATAGGCAGATTAGCAATGAAATACTTGTTCAAATAATTATATTGCTAAAAAAAAAATGTATCATCGTTAGCCAAGATCTATCCACTGCTAGATGACTTCCCCGAAGCCATCGCCATCTGGCACGTTCCTGCAATGCCTAAAAAGGTTAATCTAGCTCCCAATACACACGACCTGAATTCATAGCTACATCTCTCCACTGTGGACATCCCTATTGGGCATGTCCACTCCATCAGTCTCATCCACTTTGTCGTCATCCCTCTGTGCGAATGCGCCCCGCTCGAGGCCCATTTACTTTTCGGAACATTCAATGCGATGTCTTTAACGTGCGCACGTACTCTGACCAGTGCGTTCCTCTCTCCACCTCTCGAAACGCTTCCATGGCGTGCGCCTCGGCCACGCCGCCCTGCGCACGTTTCACATTCTGTCCAACCCGTGAGTCAATCTCCGCGCGCGCGGTTGCAAGTAATGTGCACACCGATGGATATCTCCCTCTTCCGAAGGCAGGCCGTCTCTCAGCTTTTCACTCTTGACGGTCAGTTTTACAAAACCGCTCCAACCTTGCACCTGAGTCCCTGCCCCGTTAAGCTCGTCGCGTTGATCTCCCGATCGCCCAAGACCACGCGTTACCCGGCCGTGTTGTTTAGGAAGGCGACTGCGTCACGCCGCGCGCCGGTGTGAGCGGCGTTCACGAGCGCGGGATTGGGTGCCCCACCGCGTGGATCGCACGGCCCGCACGGCTTAACTCGGCCGAGCGCCATGCACCCGCGCGCGTGTTCCCTCTGCGCCATCGGCCGACGAGAAAAAGCGAGGGGAGGCTTCCTTAATGGGGCTGGATTGCTACCTAAGCCGTTGAGTGGCGAAGCGTGGCTTTAACCATCAGCAATTATTTACAGGACTATTTTTAGCTTAAACTCATTGCTGGCCAACTCAGCAAGTGCACCAGAAATAGAGGTAAAGGCTGCGTATAAAAATTTCATACCTGGCTGATGCTATATTTAAGCATTCCACTAATGGACTCGCCTTGTTTTGCAGGTCACCAACTCGAAAAGGGCTTCCAAACCGAGGCTTTCTCCCAAACAGTTGTGCACGTGCGTGCATCTAACAAGTGCGGCGCAGTGGACTATGAGGAGTGATGACACAACGGAGAACGCACCGCGCCACGAATATGGTGGTGGAAGTTAAATTCCCAGTCACGGCTCAGACCGTTGCTGAGCAACATCTTTGCCGGTCGTGAGCCTCCCTTCACCAACCAGCATTGACCAATATGGGTAGAGGACGGTAAAATAACAACACTCATGACTGACAAGGTATGGAGAGGTATTGATCCAACCGTTAATTGATAATGCACTGCAAATTATTTTGTATTATAAATTATATGCAAAAGTAGTAAAATGCTTCCATGTATTTGAGAGAAAGACTGCGTGCTTTAAAATCAAGGACATGGAGAGATGTTTTTTTTTTTTAACAATCACTGTGACGTAAAAAAAAAATCAACAAGCAAACAATCAAACAAACAAATGCAACTTTTACTCACAATTAAAAAAACAATAATACACACCATCGCAAACATTCACATCTGGTCCAACGGGGCTGTATCGTCAATCACTGTAGCTCCCTGGCTTGCACCTGTTTGTGACAGGGAAGCAGAACGTGTTTTTTTTCTCCCTCCACGCTAAATGAATTCGCCCGGCTTCTCTTCGCCTCTTGGTGTGCGCGGCGGTGCCAGGCCCGGCCGAGTCGAGCGCCGCGAGGGATTTCGAGAGAGGGGTGACGCGCTGAGTGACCGTGTCCCTCGCACCGCCAGATCGCGTCACGCAGACGACGCACGTCGCGTCACGAGTCACGGGCTCACCGGTTCACGGGCTCACGGCTTATAAGTCACGAGTTCACGAGTCACATGCTCGCAGGTACGTTTCTGGTTTAATTCCGCCCATCCCAGCCTTCAGATCGAGCACAATCAGACAAAGGTAAAGGTGCATCCCTGCAATTGCTTGCTGGCACCACTGCCAAACGGAAGGGCCTCCCGTTCACGTCAGCTGTACAGCGCCCATCCCTCCAGAGTGGTGTCGTGACCTGCACGTCCACGCTGAACTGACACCTTGGAAGAGGTGGGAGTTCCCACACTTCACCCCGCCATACGCGACCTGCCTAGCTGCGCTGAACCCACTTATTGCTGCTGAGTGGACAGAAGCAGTGGGGGTGGGGGGGGATGTAAGAAACATTCACGGTCGTTTCGAGGAGATTGAAAAAAAACGGCGACCGCCTGGGTTACAAGTCTAGTGAGCTGCTAACCATTACACCCCACGACAGCATCCCACGATCAGCCAAAGCAGAGGACAAATATAATTTTCGACGGCTGGATCAATTTTAAGAACACTTATTCAACGAGCTTGCCTCTTGCAAAGCGCGCGATGATTTAATCGCTTACTGCACGCTCGTGCACTCGTGTGTGCATGCATTTACGCGCGTGTGCGTGTGCACGTGTGCGCGTGTTACGTTGGGAGCTGACTGCATGGGAAATCCATTTAGCTGGCAGGTGAACAGGCGAATAATCTGGGACTAATGCGATGAGACCCGCCATGATTTTGATTGAAAATGAGCATTCTGCGTTCTTTGGCTGCCCTCAAAGACCGCGTCACCAATGTGCAGCCAGGAGCCAGTGGTGGAGATTCCACGTTCCATTGACGGTGCCGAGTCTCTCCACGGTGACAACCACCGCTGACTTCCCCGCGAAGCGGCGCCTCGTTTTATCAACCCGGAGAACCGATGGGCCGAGCCGACAAGCCAGGTCGCTTCTGAAAAGGGAACTAATGGAACAGTAGGCCTTACCTGCTAAGATTGAAAAAAACTAGCTTACCTTGATTTGTTTTTATATTTTGAATGATTTGTTTACCTTGACTATAATGTGCACTCCCATCGTGTCTTTCTATTGTTTGTTGTTGTAACGGTCCGACCCCGTGGCTCTACCGGACATCTGTGAAAAAGAGCTTGAAAGCTCATTGGATTCCTCCAGCGTAAGTAAATATTCTGATTCAGATTCTGATCGTCGCACGTGGTGGCTTTGTGCTCGTCAAAAGCGGTGGGGACTGCCGGCGGCACAAGCTGCAATTGCCCCGAATTTTGTGAAACTCTCAATCCCGCTGGGTTGATGGCAGTAAAGAATTTGGGTTCCAGCACACGTCCAAAAATATATGTATATGCTAATTGTATAACGCACGTTAATGCCACACTAATTGTACATCGAAGGTAATGCATTGTACGTTGTATGCTAATTGTGCTCTTAACTGCACACTGGGTTCACTCCTCGTAGCGCAGTTTCGCTCCCACATGCACAACCCCCTGACGCAAAAGAACTCGCTGAACGTCCTGACGCAGGGCTCCATGGGGTAAATAGCCTTGAGACTCGCTTAGCCTTTCCTGGACGAATAATAATAATAATAATACAAATGGACCTTTTGCCAAAGAAAGCCCCACAAAGTCTTTTGACTCTTTTTCAAGAGTCTCCTACTTGCCAGACGTTTGGCCAATTCTATTCGTGACTGGAATTCTGGAGAAAACCGGGGGAATAAAAACTCTCCAGTGGCGTGCGACTGCGGTGATCCAGAACAGACGGTACGACGTGCAACGACGCAATGCCGAAGGAGAGGTCACTGCGATACACTCCGCTGCTCCCGACGCAGTAATCTGGCTTGACAACGTGAATGTGACATTGCGGTTGTTGCCGTGCGACAGAAGAAGTGGGCCTTACCTGGCGAATTAAACCAAAGAAGTGTTGGTGAATTTAGCGCGTAGGCTTTCGTGACCAATATAATTCATGAGAAAGGTTTCTAGGGGTTAGATCGCACAGATGTAAATGTGTCGTTAACCCACTGACACCACCCGACACGGCCAATTGGTAAGGTTTGTTAGCGAGTCAAGAAGATGTGTCGCGGCTGTGGCGACGGCCGCTGTTGGATTGGCCACGCACCTTCTCGGTGTCGATGCCCTTGGTCATGGTCCAGGCGGACACGATGTAGTCCATGACGCGCTCGCTCAGCCCCTTGGGCACCTGGTGCAGCTGCAGGAAGTCGCGCACGCTCTTCAGCATCTTGTGGTAACGGTTGGTGTTGGCCGACATCTGCTGGAAGATGGTCGTCACGTTTCCGAAGATTGTGGCGTACAGCAAGGCTGCGTGGGGGGGGGGGGGGCGGAGAAGGGCAAGAACAACGTGTCGCGCAGGTTGGAGCTGGGGGTCACGGAACGGTTAGAGGTGGTTTATTCTTCTCCCCGGGGGGGCGACGAGCCACCTACAGGAGAGCAGTCGAGAGAGCAGGTTGCTGAATTGTCAGTTTCGGCGCTAACCCCCTCTCGTGCGTGTGGATTGTCTCCAGCCGCACCGGAGTCCGGGGCTGGATTACGCGGCGCACCGGTCAACACAACCCATTAGCACCGTCGGTTCCGTACGGTGCGAAAGAAGTTCAACGTACATGCGCGCATACACCGCGGCCGTGGTCAATACCAACGACGGTGGGTGACGGTCTGAGCACGTCCCACCCTTCTAGCCTTCACTAGCCCACGCTCACTAGCGTGGTGAAGTACGGTCAAACAACCCACACGGTCAGCGCGGCGTGGGTGAATTGACAAAAGGGCTGTAAGATTTGTTTCATTGTAAACTAAACTAAACTATTTTTTCTTTTACCAGGTAAGGCCATTTTTTTCAGAAGCGACCTGACCATCGCAAATGATAGCTCAACGAAGCGGCTTATCACGTGGGAATGTATAGCAGCCACAATGCTCTGAACGCACGGTTGCTGAGCGAGGCCCAAAACACACCGAGGGGCAAGGCGACTGTTGCTGGGACGTTGGGCGAAGGGACGTTGGGAGGGAGCGACCGCGAAGAGAGGCAGCGCGAGGAAGAGAAGCGGAATGACAATTGTGTTTTGTACTTCAGTGTGCCGGTTGAACACAGCACGGAGGGTTGAGAAAAAAAACGGCCAGTCTGGCAGACAGGGTCCAGGGACAGGGTGTAGGAATGTATGAGTTGTTTATAGGGATTCCAAAGGCCTCATCCGGCAACAGATTGACAAGTGGCTTGCCGTATACGGGCTTCTTCGCTGAGCAGTCTTTGTGTATTGCCCATATGCGTGTAATATTTTGCGCAGAGTATATATATACGTTGCAGCGTTGTATGCTTTCTTTAAATATAACTTGATGACGGCCAATCAAAGGAAAAAAGCAGGAATTACGTTTTTACTCGCTTGACACTGGAGCGCCGCGCTTGTTTGCGTGTGCGCGCAGCGGAGACGCATTTGCTTTGACTTCAAGCACTGGACCTCTCTGCGCGACAATCGAGCAGATTGAGAGAGAAGCAAATGGTGGCTTGTGGATTCTACACAATCAATCGGGCACTGTCTACCCCCCCACCCACCCTGTTACCCCGCCCCCAATATCTGTTCCACCGGGAATAAAAGTTCGGTCCGCCACGGAACCAATATTCAGGAATATTCGTTTCCCTTCTGGATGTATAGCTCCTTAAAGGAGAGGAACCATTTGCATACATGTCTACATCTGTACATTTTCGACTAAAACCAAAACATTAACTTTACGAACTTGTCTAGTTTGCTTTCAGCATAGTTTAGCTTTGCAAATCATCTGTTCGGTCCTAACTTGTGTTGACCAATGTAGCACATAACCCCAAACTGTAGCCCATAAACGTAACCACTAACCCATAATCCATAACCACTAACCCATAACCCTAACCACTCACACAAACCATAACTCAAAACCCTAACCACTCTCCTTAACCATAACCCATGAACCTAACCACAAGACTCTAATGATAGCCCAACACACTAATCCTAACCAGTCAAATATTTTAAAGGACCACGAGAAACCCTACCATCCACATTGAGCACTCAGTTCTCTCATTGTCCATCATCGTCGTCGTCGTCAGCTATGATCAATCCACTGCTGGATGAACGGCTCCCCCTGGCCGCCACCACCTCTCGCAATCCCACGACTCAACCATCCGTTCAGCCACCTGCACACGAACTCGCCGCGCGCCATCTTCTCGTTGTGCATCCTGTGGGACGCGTTGCCACTCCTTGGCTGCCACTCCGCTACTGTTGTTGGCCACCGTCCATCATCCCTTCCCGTCCGGCCCAAGCCCACTTACTTCTCTTTAATAGTTTGGATGATGCCATTAAACCTGCGTATATATTCTCCTCCGTGTGTTTCCTCACTCGCAGCGCAGCCTATAATGAATTCTGCCTAGGCAAACCAACAACACACACACACACACATTGTCCCAACCTTTAATGACCGGTGATGTATCTGAGCTGACGTGCTCTGCACGGTGGAATCTGCCTCGACTGAGAAATAAATAGCGGCGTCTGCAGTCCCCCGCTGTAGGTCAACCTTCCGATAGCGCGGAATAAAAAAGTCCTCTTGACTCTTCACCGGGGGGGTGGAAGGGTGGGGGACACATTTTAATCTCAATGCGTGTCTCTTCTGTTGCGCAGGTTTTATGCTCCAGCGCCACCCGTGTACGCTCTGGCACACGTGCGCGTGCGCGGCTGTAACGAGCGCGCTGCGTTCGTAACGCGAGCGCTGCTGCAGCGGCCGTGCCACGCGGCGCTACAAACGTCGTGACGTCACGCTCTAACAATGCAGTATGCTGCATTTCTCCCTGCTGCTAAATAACCACTCTGGCAGCCTACAGCATCTGCTTTAAGCGTGATGGTTACCCATCCAAGCACTATACAGGCTCAAACTTGCTTAGTTTCTGAGATCTGACGAGATCGGGGTGCATTCTGGGTGATTTTGTCACACTTCGGTTCAAGTCTGATTTATTGTTTACATGCGCGTTGCCACCTCCGAGCTATAAAAAAAGAACAGGACACATAATGGGAATAAGAATATCGCACAACACTGAAAGAGTTGGGGGGAGGGGACTACGTGTAAATGAATTGCCTTGAGTGCTGGATTATTAAACAACTGACAAGTGCCAGGACTGTTATGCTCCAGGAAGACTGCAAACATTTTCTGGACACCTGTTTCAAAGAGAGAACAATCCTGGGAACGCCAGGACAGGTGGCAACCTGTAAGTGTGTGCGTAACCACATGCGTGTGTGTTTTGAAGTCCGACAGTGAAGGGGTTAACGTTGCATTTATTCATGAGTCAAGGGGACAGATGCAGCAGGCCGTGAGCCAAAAGCTTTTGTGAGATGAGATCACAAAAGGTGGAATGGAGAAACTTGGGCAACTGAAAGCCACGGACACCGTAGAGGAAGTGGCTACTGGGTGACCTCACAAAGACATTCACAATTGTCCAAGATATTTCTCGGACGCACAACGTTCCACGTTTATACGAGCCGACAGATTTGTAAAAGCCCAAGCGTTGCAAGCCCCGTGTTCATTTACTTTGCGCAGTGTCGCGCCTTGCGTTCACTGCCACAAAGCCATGACAATTTTTCAGACACCAGAGCTGACTCGCTCCGAGCAGTGGCAAACGCTCTAATGAAATGTCAGAGTTACGGTCAAATATGCCATTTTTGTATTGCCTATTTGCTGAATTGCCCAAATACACTCATAGGCTTTTGTTGTCGTTGATCTTTTACGCTCAGGATAAAACATGACTTCAGTACAACTAAAAGCCAAACTCAGCTGAAGTTATTTACATCGTCGGGCCTTGAACTGCAAATGCAGGCAAAAAATGCACGCATGAACACACTTTCACTCGAGGGTAAATCGCTGCTGGATCGTTAAAGCAACTTGAAGAGAATTGGAAGCCCAGAACTGAACCCCGTGGCACTAACAATAATGTACTGACATATATAGATGTCATGCCTTCCTTCGCAACTCACTGTTGCTAATAAACATGATTTAAGTATTCATGGGGCACCAAAGGTCATCATCTCCCGCGGTAGTTTATGGCCGACAGTGTCAAAGATTGTGCTTGGATCCTATGACCATTGTTGACAAGTCCGCGAGAGGTGAGATGGAATCCTCGCAGGGATTTGTTTTCGCTAAATTTTTTAAACAATATTAAATGACCAAGTTCTACGCTGGCAGCGTTCGGGAATTCAATGCTTATGAAAAGCAAATGGCAGAAAAACCGTGCATACGCATGGATTCTATTATGCTATCCAATGCACATTGGTTCTTGCAGAGAATTTAATCAGCGATGATAATGGTGGCACTCACGGCAGGCACGCACGCAGGCAGTGGTATATCCGTTAAGCCGGTTCTACACCAGAGCAAGTAGACGCACAACCAAGCCGCTCTCGCGATGGCTCAACTTCATCGCCTCCAACCGCTTTCTCCACATCTTAGCAGGCAGCTGCGCGACAAGGAAATTCAACTGCACATTCAAGATTGTGACGAACAATCATAGTTCGCAAATGCGCACTCGATGAATTGCGTCGCCACTAGTCCATCTCTATTGCAAGAAACTGGTTGCACAGCTGCGAGCAACTGGTGGCAGAGACTCGTACCTGGTGGCAGAGGCTCGGACATTTTGTTGCGTGCAACCAAGTTGCGCTACGGATCTCTCAGGTGTTGGCCTGGTTTAAGCTGCAAGGAGACGACGGAGCCTTGGTTAGCGGCTCTGCCGGGGAGACGGTGCTCACCTCGACCGCCGGCTGAAGTTCACTGGCTCTGTAGAGAGAGAAGTGTGTGTGCGCCCCGGGCATTTCATGTGGGGAGCAGTGGCACAGTGCTTAATTGCACCGCGCTCTGTATCTGGTGACCTGAGTTCAATTCCCGGCCATGACCAACATCAGTGGCGAATAATATCTGAGCCGGTCCAACCACCCCCCACATCCCTGTCTTCACCATCCAGTCTGGTCAAGTATGGTTAAATAATTTCTGGTGTGGAGAGGTCTTCATCCAGCAGTGGACAAAGGGTTGTGAGAATTACCTAAACTCTGTGTTTCAGCCACCTGTTATAAAGCACAGTTGTCAAGTGTAGCAATGCATGTTCTCATGTCGCTAATGACTGCACAAAAAATAATATAAAATGTGGTCTTCCACTTAATTCACTATATTCCACATCCCGGGAATAAAACAACCATTTGATTTTGATTGCCACTCTTTGAAAGGCATATGGAAATGTGTGCTGCCTAGTGTGGGTTGTGTGTAACTGATCGAAGGGACTTCAGAAATAGTTCTCGATCAGCTTCTCTTCTGGGGCTGTTTCTTTGGCAGAGAACACGGAACTCCCCGCTGAGAAAGTTTGGAATGGAAATCTCTCCGTCCCATGACTACCTTAATAACACAATTTGAGTGACATTGAAATGTAAAAAGTTCAAGGAATTTAAATGAAAAAGTTACTTTAAAAAAATAACAATTTCTATTAAACTTGGCATACTTCTGATGTCTACACGAAAATGAAAACTATTGTTAAGGCTTAAACATTGATGATATGTTGTTCATACAATGCTTTACTTCCGTGGCTTGCAAATTGCTTTCCACGCAACACTGGTAGTAACCGCAAGGCCACAGAAAGAGGTTGGCGAAACTGTTTAAGATACTGAACTACTTGTTAAGAGTACTTGATTATTAGGTATTTTTTATTCATTTACTGGTGCACGGTGGCTCGCAAAACGGTTTCGAGTGCTGACCGTGGTCTGCCGTTCCAGAAAGGTTGGGAACCACTGCTCTAGGTGAAGTTAAAGGTGCAGCTGTCTCTTGCCACTGCTGATGGAAAGGCCTCTACGAGAAAGGCCTCTACTCGATGGACCTCTACTAGAAGGGCCTCCATGAGAAATGCCTTGGAAGAAGTGGGAGTACCCACACTTAATACCACCACATGTGACCAGCCGATCGACTGTTGTGTACCTATTTATACTGCTGGGTGCATTTACGTTATCTATAGCTTTAGTAAGGCTATTATAGAAATTGTAATTGTACAACCGGCCCGTTGGGGCAACAGTAGTAGATGTGTCTCACAATTGAGAGAGTACCTGTTGAAGCCCTGGTTAGAGATCAGCTTAGCCAATCATCCTTTCACGATTACTGAAAGAAGTATCACTTTGTGAAAAAATCAACAGTGGTCATCCTAAGAAAACAATTGCCCCTATCATAGGAACGCGGGATTTCCACCACTAGCTCAGGGCTGTGAAGAGCAAATTGGCACCAACTAATGCTCAATCCAATGAGATTTTTCATTTGAATAGTCTTCACGTATTTATTCCCATCCACGAAGTCATTTGTAGCCATAGTTAGATTTTTCAGGATCTGCATGGGAATTATTGATCAATTCCAATTCCCTATAGTGACGTTAATTGGAATTGAGACATTAATTGCTCTTGTATTCGCAAACGTAATTGAAACTGTGCCTCTATTATTGTAATAAATGGATTGCAGTGTAATAATTGACTTGTTATTTACAAAGGAAAGGGGGGGGGGGGTACAACGACTAGCCTAGACAAAAAAACACAATCTCAATGTAGTTTTATTTAAATAACACTGGGGCCATTTTGGTAATCAAAACACAATCTTAGGACTAATCCAAAAGCCTAGAAGGAATGCACATTATCTCTGATCCTAGAGAAAGCAGATTTCCGTGAAATGTGATCAAGCGTTGCTATTGAATTACACAACACAAATACCCTTAAATAGACAGAAATTCAATTACGCCCTGGGTAACGTACGGCGGCTGTTACTTTAGAAGGACGACCCACAGGCCCAGTGATTTTTTTTCAAAACACAATCTCAATGTAGTTATTTTTTTCAAAACATAATCTCAATGTAGTTATTTTTTTCAAAACACAATCTCAATGTAGTTTTTTTTTTCAAAACACAATCTCAATGTAGTTTTATTTTTCAAAACACAATCTCAATGTAGTTTTATTTAATGAAAAAAGTATCTCAAAGTGCATGATAATAATCATCATCTTAAAAAAAAACCTGCAAGTGTTGAAAAAACGCAGGGAAAAACTATACAAACGCGAGAAGCATCACAAAGGCCAGCGCTATCAGATATCCACCTCAATCCTAATTACCACTATAATAAGCCAAGAATGTGTGTCCCGCGCGTGACGTCACTGCACATGAGGCCCACGCCCCCGCGTGACGTCACTGCACATGAGGCCCACCCCCCTCATGAATATTCATGAGCGGGTGGATTTTTACACTAACGCAGAGGAAGGTCGAGCTGAATTGAACTATTTATTACGCAAAATCGCTTTAAATATGACGTTTATTTACAGAAAGTGACGGTAAAAACTAAATCTACGCAGCACAGTGCTACGTCTGTGCGTGACGTCACTGAAAAAGAGCCCCTCCCCTCATTAATAGTCATGAGCGGTTGACGTCACTTCACATGCCGCACCCCTCCCACATTAACCATGAGGGGGTGACATCACTCCACATGCCGCACCCCTCCCCAACAACCATTAGCGGGTGACGTCACTCCCCATGGGGCAACCCCCCTCATTAAGAAATCTCAGCCCGTTTCATTTGTCCAGCCTGAAACAAAATAGCGATCTTTTTCGATTTAAAGCTTTCGTGACTGCAGGGATTCATCTTCTTGGTTCTTTCGGTAAAGTCACGTAGAAGGGAAGTAATAAAATAATAAAATAAAACATTATTTTATTTTATTACTTCTCTTCTACGTGACTTTACCGAAAGAACCAAGAAGATAGCGATCTTTTGTTAAACCCCTTCGACATTTTACGAAACTCCTCTCCATTAATTGCGCGATTATGTGGTTAAGTAAACGCTGTCACCAGGCGAGCCCACAGCAAAGCCCCCCCACCACCACCGTCTGCATTAAGCAGCAGTAGTGGAGAAACTGAGTGACCTTCTAATCTGCCAGCAGCAGTGCTTAATATATGGCTGTTATGTCCCCTGCCTCGGCTGTATATTCCACGGTCATTATAACCCCGATACAAGGCGTGCTGCGGCCCAGCGTGGTTCATTCATTTTTCTGTGCCCACGGCTTGGGGTCAAGAGTCGGCTTAGCTCACCCCCCTCCCCTTCACCTCCTCAGCTGGAGGGAAGTCAATGTAATTTTCTAAAACAACACCCAACGCCGCCTTCGCGAACACATTCCCCAGCGAACGCCGCTCGCCCTTGCGTCGCCTGTCCACGTTTTAGTTTTAAACGAGAGCGTGGGTAGTAACCTTGATTTTAATGTGGGAGAACGTGGGTCTCTTAAAGCTGCCGAGGGCTCCACTGGGCCTGTGACGTCACGGCCGGCTCCACGTGCTAATTCTAGATTTGAAGCTTTCGTGACCACAAGGATTCATATTCTTAGGTTTTTTCGGTAAAGTCACGTAGGTAAAAAAAAATTATATCCACGTGCTAACCCAGCCGAGGGGATCCCTTGGCAAGAGAGAGCCCCGCGGTCGAGCTGAGGAGGCCGCGTGGCATGTCTACAGCCCGCCTGTAAAGCTGCTGGAACGACTCTCCGCGCCGAGGTTGCAATCCGGCCAAGTCGAGGTTTTAAGTGGTCGTGGCAACGCAGCGAAAGTGCCGTGACCCGACCGGTTATGAGGCTCGGTAACACACTTCGCTGCCCGTTGACCTTCGCCACTCACCCCTACCCCCGGGCACTGTCGTGCAATGCGCGGGGGGACCGTACCGTAACTCACCGCGACGAAGCTCCCCCACCCCCCACCTCCTCAAACCCTTACCCCACACGATGAGTCAAAATATACTCTTTGGTTCTTTCGGTAAATACTCTTAGGTTTTTTTCGGTAAAGTCACGTAGGTAAAATAAGAAAAATAAATAATAATAAATATATTTTTTGAATATATATTGTTATTTTTTACCTACGTGACTTTACCGAAAAAACCTAAGAGTATGAATCCTTGCAGTCACGAAAGCTTCAAATCTTTCGGTAAAGTCACGTAGCTAGAATAATATGGCTGTTATGTCCCCTACCTACGTGACTTTACCGAAAGAACCAAAGAGTATGGATTACTGCACTCACGAAACCTTCAAATCAAGTAAAAACATCCCTCTCCGGGGGCACGTGCAGAGCGTCACTCTGACGCGCTCGCAACGGAGCACGGAGGGAACGGTGACGCGGCCCCGCGTCTCCGAATGGCTGCCCGTTTCACAGGACGGCCGAACGCGCGCGCGCTTGCAAAGTCGCGGGCAGAATCCCTCGAGAACTCGTCCGCAGTTTGGACGTGATCCGAGCAACGTCTCTGCTTTGGCCACACAGCATTGGCATTTTGTTGCGGGCGAGTTCGTGTCGCCGCGGCCACGGTGAGCCTGCCTCTCCCCACTAAGAGGTAATATTTCACACGAATAAAATAGGCAGCGCAGTACACACAACCTGGGGTGACCCGTATGAGTAAGAAATAGTCTTGCGCACCGCCGTGTTACGCCACTTTGAATGCAGCCAACGAAGTGTGCGTGGTAATGGCACAACAGCGTGCGCTTCCGCGCTGTGCATCATCGCGAAATAATACATGTACAGAATGGATTCGTTTCTAAATATTGTAACGCGTGTACCGTATGCATCATCGTCAAGACGACAAATATGTGAATGAAATGTTATTCAATTTTTCTTTCGTGCGTTTCCCTCCCCCCCCACAGTTTTTATCCCGATTGCGCGATCAGCATTGTGTCGTGAGATTAATACATTCAGAAATCTCACACAGCAGTGCATCACCGGGTTAGAGAATGGTTTCGCAGAAGGAAATACCACAGAATTGCTGAAATCTCTTCAATTGACCTATCCACGCTCTAGGCGTTACTTTCCATGCAGCAGGCTAACAGAGAGAAATATTTATTACCGAGCAGCCAAACCAATATTTCGTACTTCTGAAAGCTGCGATTTAGACAAATTAAGTACGAAACTAAGTTTAATATGATGGGGGGTTTTTTCTGCAGTCATTGGACTGAGGCCATTTACTCGTGACATTTGAGCATCTGGTTTAAACTAATGAAATGTAATAAATGGTTATTAATGGTTCAACTAAGAAAAACTATGTGGCACGAGTTCCAGCATATGATTTGGATGAATTGCTATGAAATATGTAATCATTGTAGGATTGTAAAGACATACTTAGGGCATTATTCTAATATATTTTCTTAAACACAGGCTTTCAAAATTTGCGGTATAATGGCTGTGAAGTCAGGGCGGATTTTATTCCACCGGTGTTCACCGTGGCCATTCACACAGAAAATTAATTGTTACCAAGGCACAAACAGAGAGTAATGTAATTTACTCTCACGAGCCACTCCACTGCTTTTTCTAATGGTTTTGCACTCAAGTGAACCATGCATTGGGCAAGGTAAAAATATCAACGACATTTAAGATAATATAACAATCTGACCAAATTATTTTTGCAAATTGTTTTTGAATTTGGAATTCAGATTTGTTTGGGTCACAGCGTCACTGTCAATGGAGCCTTCACACGATGCCGTCCGTTGTGTTTATTAAATGTCGCCAATGTTGTATAATTGCATGGGCGGGTATTATTCATTTTTATGGTACAATGCTCTTTGCAGGTGTGGACCATTCTCTATAAATTATATTGCAGCTGCGCCAGTGCTGTGTGCGAGCCCTTCTCATTGTGCCGAATAATTTATTTGCAAAAAAATATATTCCACGGTTATGAAGTTTTTATGTTTTGCTCACGCAAAAAAAAGCCGGCTTTTTAGTGGCACTCGTAAAGCTGAAAGTGAAAGGCTGTGGGCTTAATTTTGAGTTGACTACCATTCATAAAGTAAATAACCAAACTGATTTAACAACCAAAGACGACGTTTATTTATTTGGTTTGTACAAAATAATGGCTTGCCTCGCAGTCATTTTTCAAACAGATTGTTCTGATGCCCATAACTTCCCATCCTTCCCCCCACTTCCCCCATTTTGCTTAAACGATGCACATCGCTGGCGAATTGCATTATATGCGGGCAGAGCCTTTAGCCTGTCACATACGCAATTATCTGGAAATTCGTGAGATTGGCAGCTCAGGCATTAATGTCAGATTATCATCGCCTGCAGTGCTGGCGCCACGGCAAGCAAACGTGGGCATAATGGAGGAGATCCTTCCGGGTATAGTAAATCATGTGCCGTCTGTTGTCAAGATATTTTTGATCTCCGTGTCATAACACTCACCATTATAACCATAATCCCTCGTGTTGTTGCAGGCCTTACTTGCAGCCTTGGAAATAGTTGCTTTGCAACATGCCACTGGAATGCCACTCCATTCTAATTCATTTGATGTTGATATGAAAATTGGAAAAATAAGTAAATTTGTTTTACTTATTGAAATACTGTAAAAACAAAACAAAACAACCTCAGTTCAGTGAGTTTGTGAAGCGTTTGGAAGCCTGATTTTTTTTTGTACCGAGATGAAAATAATCTTTGGGTAAAATAACACAATCATTATCGAGCGTAATTACAAATGTGCATTAGGCAAATTTTTTGAAATGCTACATTTTGTTCACTTTGACTCATTTTTATATTTTTTATTTTGTTTGTATTGTTACCTTTGTCTGTAGGTGCCATTCATGATCATATTTCTTGTATTATGCACCATCTTAAGATGCTCTCAGTACTTTAATCATTAAATTAATTCAAAATCACACCATTTTTTACATATTTTTTCATTTTTATTTCAGGGCCTGTTATAAGGACATGTGTACACTGCCCATAGGGCTATGTCATCCGTCCACGTTGGTACTTTGCACCGTACGTAGCCCAACGTGCTAATCAGAGGTCCGAGCATTACAGCATGCAGGGCAACAGCTCCAACAGCTACTAAGTTGGATACGGAGCTGCTAATAGCCACCTTTCTCATGTGATTATTGACCGTTTGTAGATCTAACACTGACTTAACAGCTTAACGCCAATCATTTTGGTTTTCACTCAACCGCTGATGGCAAAACACTAACGTTTAAGGCATGATATCTCAGTGCTGTATCTTACATGTCAATTTGACCATCGATATTATCCATAAAGCAACACTGAATCTCAGGAACAGAGTGCACACCTTGTCAGATAAAGGAGATTTGTTCACGCCACTCACATAAAATATATATTTTTATAAGTATTCGATTTTTTTCAAATCCATCTGCGGGGCAAAACTAAAACCGTGCCCGTTAAATCTGGAAAACTTTTGGGCAACATAATCCGAGCCTGTCTTGTTTATATTTACCACCCCGCGGTGGTCTGGAACAATCTGCCAACTGAAGTCTGGTCAGCTGCGACAATCGGTGTCTTTTAAGACCGACCTAAGAACATTTATTTTCTCTTCTGTCTAGTTTCATTGAGTTAAATTTTGTCAGTGCCACCCGTGATTCCGTCTGAGGTATTTTTTGTTGTTGCTGAATACGGTCTCGCGTAACGAATCTTGGATTTATTGATAAAATGGCGAGCGATCGTTAGGGCAATTGTTAACATCCATGGGGTGTTTTTTTTGCACAATTAAACAAGAGGACACAGGTGGAATGCGGTGGACAATTCGTACTATAAATTATAATCCTCTAAGATATTCATCGGAGGTAGTAAAATGTAGACAAGCACCTTACTCGCTCTGCGTACAGCCCCATTCTACACCGATCCCTCCAATCGCGTACATTACCGAGCATGTGGGGAGCTGGCTCAACGTGAGAAACATTACTTTGTAACGATGATGATCGCGTGCGTAGTGCTGATTAGCACGTTGAAAGGGAACCACTTCTCCCACAATCCTAGATCAGTTTGTCTTAATTACTGCTCACCTTCCCAACGCCGTTTGCAAAGGATGTGTCAAGGGACGCAATTGCTACGTTAATGTTTATAAATGTGCGGACTGCATTGGCGATAAGCACAGCTGGAGCCGTGCGAGCAATTCTACGAGGCAAATGACACAGTACAATTGTTGGGGGGGGTGGTTTGTGCATGTGCTTAGTTTTTGATGTCAATAATTTTTGTGTTGTTGCGTGCATTGTACAAATAGTTAGCCGAAAGCCATCAAGACATCTGTGTTGTATTTTTGAAAGTACAGTGTATGTAAGGAATACAAAATGTTACAAAAAAATTAAGCCATGCTGACATTTTCATTCTGGAAGGGATGCAAAGGTTCACCAATTCATAATAATAAGAATTTAAATCCCTATCTTAAAACACTGCTGGATGAAGGCCTTCCCCCCCACCTCCCTCCATGCTTATCGGTCATGGAAGCTTTTGACCATACTTCACCACGATGGCCATGGCTACAAACATCAGTGGTGATGTGGTCCTGGGCTGATGATGAAGGAGCCCAGGACCACATCGCCACTGATGTTTGTAGCCGTGGCCAAAAAAAGTGAAGCTCGGGTCGCCGGGCTCACAGTGCGGCACGCCGACCACCACTACGGCCACCGCCCCCCCCCCCCCCCCCCCCCCGCCCCACAATTCCATACGTGGAGTAAACTAATCGTATTGTCTGCGGAGTACGGTGAAGCCATGGGCTCATATTATCGTAGATTTCTATGACGTTGGCAAGATAGCAAACACAATCACACCGCTAATGTCATTTAAAAAATGCAACGCAGCGTGTTGTTGCATACGCTCGCGCATTAAGGAATGACATTGCGCAGAGGGTGCGCGACATTGCCTCCAATTCTCGCTAAATACATCATTGCAGCCACAACACGTGCGTATAAATCGAGCGGGTGGGCGGGATCCTGGATATTGGCGACTGCGTTTTGGCACAAGCCGTCGGGGGGCAGGGAGGGCAGGGGAGGGCAGGGGGGGGCAGCTGAAGGGGGCACGATTGGAGGGGGGGTATGGGTTAGGCGGTGGGGGAGGAGGGCACGGGCCGGGACACGCATTTGGTCACTCACATCCGGTCATCATCATGGCGATGGCGAAGATCTTCTCCCCGTCGGTGGTGGGCGCGATGTTGCCGAACCCCACGCTGGTGAGGCTCGTCATGGTGAAGTAGAGCGACGAGACGTAGACCGAGCGCTTGGAGGGGCCGCCCTCCCACTGCGTGCCGTTGCTGGCGTTGAGCCGGTACGGCTGGCCCACGCTCTGGCCCAGCTGGAAGAGCCACGAGTGCGTGCGGATGCTGCGGCGCTCCTCGTCCACCACCTCGAACTCGCCGATGCTGTACCAGATGCAGGCGAGCCAGTGCGCGGCGAGGCCGAACACGCACACGAGCAGCACGAGCACGGCGGCGCCGTACTCGATGTAGTGGTCGAGCTTGCGCGCCACGCGGCCCAGCCGCAGCAGGCGCACCACCTTGAGCGAGCTGAAGAGGCCACTGATGCCCTGCGCGACAGAGGGGGGGCGGGGGGGCACGGTAGAGGAGCTGCGGGACGTGCGGAAAAGGACACCGGCGCACGGAGGAGACGGACGGATCCTGCCGTCGAGCGCCGACGCAAGGCTGTTGTCGTTTCGGGGGGCTGGAGCGAGGGTGGCGGTGGTGGGGGGGGGGTTAGGCGGCCAAGTTGGTGCGAGCGAGTCGCACCTATGAATTAGGCCGAGTGCGCCGCGGCGAAGGGACGGTCGTAATGATCTCGCCCGAATCGCTTCGTCTCTCTCCTCCGGGTTGTTTTCTCGTTTAATTCGAGGCATTCCCGGCAATATCGGCGGCGGTGACTCGTTGGAGAATCCCCAAGGGCAGACGATAAAATCTAAGGATAGGGGGAGCAAAGGAATAAAATGCAGGTCCTGTGCCCTGGTGCGAGTGCAAATTGGAAAGGTCGCGCGCGTGCCCCTAGGCATTAGGGACAGACGAGAAGGAGGCTAAACTCAGCCCAGAGTCGCCCTCCCACTCGCTCGCTCACTCGCTCGCTGGCTCGCTGCAAGTCCCCGCCTGACGGCATAATCGTGACCCTTCGTCTGGCAGCTTGGAGGACACCCACAACTGGTCCGCAACGCACGAACGTGCCGGCGGTGGCGTGCGGTGAGCACAGTGGGCGAGCGGTGGCAAAGCGGTTGGCGCGCTGCGCTAAGAACCCGGCGACCCAAGTTCGATCCTCGTTCACGGACAACACCGGTGGGGAAATATCTAAACCGGTCCTGGGCCTCCCCTAGGTCGACTTAGCCTCAAATGAGTAGGTGTTGTAGTATGTAAACATTGCCACTGAGGGAGACAAAGGCGGCCGGGCGTGGTGCTGGCCACCCACCCCCTCGTGTGTGCCGTGCAGCCCCATCATAGGTTCTACTCGCTAAGAGCGCTTGCCCCAACAGTCTATTACAAGTGAGGGGGGGGGGGGGGGGATCTTTGGTGAAGATGCCACAAAGCATGCACCTGAAATGCCACGTCATTCAGTAGGAGTGGGATCGACGACGACCCGCTAGCTCTGGGATGAGTTTTCGCGGTCGTGCCACGCGTTGTTCGGCATGACGTCTGACGTTTCGCCCCACGTGCCGGAAGCTTCTTCCAGACAACGTTGCCGAGCGACACGCGGAACGATCCGGAGTGCAACAGCGAACCCCTACGGGGATGGCTACATATTTTTTCCGTAAAATACGATAATCAGAAAGAGCAAAGTCCGTTTTTCCACGTACAACTAAATAACATTTCCTTCCACCAGCCTAAGGGCCCATGTTTTCCAGCAGCGCTGGTTGCGGAAAACTAATTTGAACTTTTAGAGATTCATCAGCAGAGTCAGGCCCGGTCCAATATCATAAATCCGTCCGTCCCCTTTGAAGACACCTGCCATTCTTTTCACGAAAGCCACGAAACCCCGATGGCAATCCACCACAAAATTCACTGCCGAGCTTACCGATGGCGTGTCCCAGATCTGCGTGGGTGTGGGGGTACGATTGTCCGTGAAAGACTTTCAATGGAAATACAGTTGATCATCGATTATCCAGCTTCCAATATTATCCGGCGGTCTGAGGCCGATCCGGCAAAACCGCTCCGGTAAAAACTGCTCCAAATGCTGTATTAGTCCGTCGATTGGCACCATGTGCATGATAAAAAAAGTAGCTCTGCGTGATTTCAGTGTTAAATATTATATACAGTCCATTATGCACTACATACAATGCAAAAAATGGAAATACTGCACGTATACACATCACCCCATTCATAGTCGTCGAGATTGGAGTGGTAAGTACGGTACAGTAAATACAGTCACTTTTTAAAGTAGGATATTTATTTGTGTCTATTTGTACCTTCATTTATGCTAATTTCATATAGTTAACAAATGTAAATCACGAAAACATATAACAACACCTAAAAACATGTCACACAAGAATGTGCAAAAATAAGCTATTTAAAATCATGACGAGTATTGATTTTCCTGCGTTTTTTTAATTCCGATGCCCCCCCCGCCGAAGCCGGTGGATATAATCGATGATCTGGAGTATGTTCATCAACGTTTGTGCTGCCAGGTAGGCACGGGTTGCAGCGAGAGCCGCACAAGATTATCAGGGTTACACCTCCCACGTGCGTACATTAGCTCGTGCCTTCTGCATGCCGCCGTGCCAACATTTCATTGCACACACAACAACAAAAAAAGGTCCCCCGTGTAGCCTTAACAGACTTGTTGGGGCAAGTGCTGTTAGCGAGCACCTATGAAGGCCGGAACGGTACACGAGGGGGTGGGTGGTCAGCACCAAGCCCGACCGCCTTTGTCTCCCCAGTGGCGATGTTTACACACCGCACCAGGTACTCATTTGAGGCCGAGTCGACCTAGGGGAGGCCCAGGAGGGGGGGGAGGGTGCGGAGTAAGGGGTCACGGTTGCCTTCCTGTGTACCGTGCGGCAGTTGCTCAAAGTGCACACAAACAGCACGTTCGGTGGATTAAACGCACGTTTGGATATGCATCACGATGCTATACAGGCACGTATTTGATTGTCACCTCCACATAAATTACGACCCACGAAACTAAAGCTATCGCTTTTAAAATGTTCTAAAATGCATCTGCCAATAAAAACAGAGTGTTATCCTGTCAAGCGTAAGAGGTTTTTAGAGTGTCCGACTTACTGTGGCTTTAAAAAAAAAAAAGAAAATCCAGTTGTCAGTGCACAACCGTTCACATTCATCGGTTTTTATTTTTTCCACAGCGGGTGGTTTTGGGTTAAGTCGGTGGAGCGGTGAGAAAAAAAATGTCGCGAGCAACGGCAACTTTGGTGGAATGTCATTTTACAGTTCCTTAATTGAAGAGGTGCACGCAACTCAATCGAGAACAAAATTAAAGGCTGCGACGATACGAGTGATGCGTAGCTACATTGCACTCTCTCCGATGTCAATGTAAATGCATTTCAGACAAGGACGGTGAACAAAAAAAAACATTGCACGTGCGTGGAATCTGTCAGGCTTTTCCAACATGAATTGGAAGTATTGTATTCGCTTGTCCTCCAAAGTATTCAATTAGCGATAACGGCCGTTACCCTTTCCAAGCCACAATATCGACATGATGCCACGCGTCATGTTTGCATGGGGAAGTACGGCACGCGTGTAGCATGTGACGTCTTCACATTGGCCGAAAAGGCTTTCTAATATTTACGGCATAGTTTTTGTTTGTATCATTCATAGCAACCCAACTTCGAATGATAAATTGTATCCGTTTTGGATCATCTTTAGGAGAATTATTGTGACAGACGGACGGGCAGAGAGACGAATAGAGAGACAAAGCGAATGCATGTGCCACTTTCAACCTTCATTCTAAAGCGAGAACAAAAAAATTACACACTATGCTCATCGTATGTATACGAAATTGGAAAGTATAGCACAAGGAAATTACAGCTATTGCAAAGTTATGGAGCTTTACATTCCTACTAAATATACACACAATTTATTGTTACGCCTCGAATTTTGACGCTTTTATAACGTAGACTGTGTAAGAATGCCAAGCGTCATCCAGTGAACTCGAGTCGTGTGTAAAAATAATACACGGCCGTTTTTTTGGCGTTGTCAGAGCGTGCCAGTAGCACAAAAACAAATGTCGCGCTTTTATTTTCCACCAAACGTAATATTCATTGTGTACGAGCAACGAGGCGAAAACAAATGAATTACTCTTACTCTGCGTGATATTAATAATGATCACGGGATGAATGGCTCACAGCTCTGTGTGGTGTGCATGCTGGCTGCCTTGTAATCGACCATCATCATCATTCCATCCTCGGCATTCCCAGCCTCGACCGTCCCTGCGTGTGCCTCCCTGCACCCTCCGCCCTGTCTCGCTCGCTCCCTTACAAACCCTTCTCTTCTCTCTTGCCTATCCTGCTACTGCGACTCCCTGCCCCAGCCTCCCATCCCTACGACCAGGCTTACCCCAACCACTACCCCTGCCACTGCCCCAACCCCTACCACTACCCCAACCACTACCACTACCCCTA
>CM025636.2:5046954-5082265 GCA_014621495.2 Entosphenus tridentatus | reverse complement strand
ATCACTGCCCAAACCCCTATCACTACCCCTACCCCTGTCACTACCCCTCTGTTAACCACTCCCACCTATCCTCCTGTCGCCATAGCTGCACCACCACTTTTTAATAACCCCACTCTTTATTTTAACCACCATCGTCTCACGTACAATTTTATAATTATTGTAAAGCGCCTTGGACTAAGGCGTTATATTAATCTCTAGAAGATAAGATCATTGTCGTCGTCTCGTCGCTGACCCTGTCAGCAACCAGCAATGTGCCCTCCGCGCACACACATGCATGCTCACGCGAGTAGCTGAAAAACACTAATCCACCACTCTGGCAATTGCGAGCATTCAAAGCATTTCCCATCCGATTGAATTTATTCATAGACATCGTGCGCCTAGGTGGATGCGGTTTTGGGGGAAAGGTGGCACGGGGAGGGGCAACTTTCTCTCCTTTTGAATTTGTCCCGACGAGCTTTGTTGGCTTGCGTAGACGGGCGCTGAAATCTGCCGGACACCAAAGGAGTGGAAATTGTAGGTCTCGCGTAAGGGGGCGTGCGGGGAAAGTCGAACTCGGAAACGAAACGTAGAAGCTGCAGAGATTTCCATAACCTGGGCCTCTTAAAACCGACCACAGCTATTGCAGGCCACCCTCTCCACTCGCTCCTCCATCCCATCCTGCAACCTTCCTTTACCCAAACCTTGTTCAACTGCGTGTTTTTGTGGCTCTCAACCCTGTGGAGACTTGAGTATTTATATATCCTCGCTTTAACAGAATGTTCGTACTGCGTAGTTCCGTTAAGCTGCTTAGGGTTTGCTTGCAAAAAAAACAAGCTTTATTTAGAATAGTTGTACAATGTTACTTTTATTATATATTTTAAGTGTTTTTTTGTTTTTTGCCTGGTATGATATGTCTGTTTTTAACTTATACCGAGCACACGACGACCTGCAATTGTAAACGGCTTAGTTCAATGTTTCGAATCCGCAGGCCAGCCACATCGCTTGATTGTACAGTCCAGCAGTCGCCAAGGTAATTCTAGATTTGAAGCTTTCGTGACTGCAAGGATTCATACTCTTAGGTTTTTTTGGTAAAGTCACGTAGGTAAAAATAAACAAACATATAAAAAAATAACTATTATTTTTATTATTCATCCTGGCTGCCATATTCAGACAAGCCCCTCCCCCCGTCAATTCTAGGATCACCTCCACCTTCCTGACCCCCCCCCCCATCCTGCACCTCGTCCTCACTCCACCATCCGTTGCACCCGTCCTCTAGGATCACCTTCCTGGCCCCCCCCCACCCTGCACCCGATCTCCTTGGGTCCCCCCCCCCCCCTCTCTACCCTATATAATAATGTCCCATCACAAATAACTCTCACTACAGTTATTTTGCTGTGCCTTTTTACACCTGATGAAGGAAGCTTGTGTTGCCTCCAAAACGTCGTGATTTATTATCTTATTTCTATTATTATTTATTAGTTATTTTTATTCTTTATTTATTTTTACCTACGTGACTTTACCGAAAAAACCTAAGAGTACAGTCGCCACGGTAACCCGTCGTGAGGTCAAAGGTCAGGCGAGCTTTCCGTCTCTTAAATCGGACACGAACCACCGCTACTTCCTGCTCAGCTCGTTAGCGACGTGATGATTCACCCGTGGACATTCAAGGAATGCTTCACGATTCGGGGGTCACGGTTCAATGGCTTTTGTTTTTCTGCTCTTGTAGTTATATCTAGAAGCTGTCGTGGTATCCATTTTGTCAATACATTTTTTTCGTAAAAAATGTAACAATTGCACAGCCCCGTGGCAATTCATTCCACGATTAAAGGCTCCCCGCACCATACTTCACCACGCTGGTCATTTATGGTTGGCTGAATGGGAGGGCTCAGGATCGGTTCAGATAGATCACTCGCCACTGATATTAGCCATGGCCGGGGCAATTCAACTCAAGTCGCCAGGATCATAACAAACAGATTTGAATGCACGAATCCATGGATGGGCACATGCGTTCGACGGCACCATTCCAAACCTCACTAAGTCCCCAAGCATGGCACGTATCGTGGATGCGCCGTGCGTTGGACAAGTTGAAAAAGCAACTGGTCGCAGGCCAGTTTAACGGTACACATTTACATTTTTTACATTACCCACAGCTTAACTGTAACATTAATTATCGTCCAAAGATTCTTAGATCTTGTAAATAAATACATATCACGAATCTCGTTGCTTTATTACCAGATTAAATGAAGGATAACAATATGAATATAATGTATGTGCTCCAAAGAAGTTAAGGCCGCAGTGTTATTGACAAATGTGTAGAAGGTGTTTTTTTGTTATTTATTGTTAACGTTTTCTTGTGCATCACTGTCAATGCATCAGCAGCAGCATCAGCATCACCAAATAGTTTGCTTAAAAATACATAAACAGGCCAACCCCTAAAAACATTTCCATCAAGCTTGGGCCATGTTATAATCAGAAAGTTGCATTGTCTCCAGTTTTGTTGCGGCCAATATGTTTGTAAGCATCGTTTGTCACGTGAATATCATAATTTTTCTCTGATCATCTAATTTACAAGTGCAACAACTCTCCAAGTCATTAATCACCAAGCTTGCGCCTCTGCGCACACCAAATCGTGACCTTTTAGCTATAATTCCTGGCGAATGGCCCCACAATGAATAGACAATATTGCCTCTATTCCCCCTCTCCACTTCTCTCCGTCGTTTTTATAAGAAAAGTGTCTGAATCCTGGCTGTAAAATAAACAAGTCGCCTTTTATTGCCATTGATCCAGAACGGGTCCCTGCGGTTTCCAATCAGCATTTTTAAGTTTTCTGTTCTTAACAAAAAAAAAACTGTTTCTGCAACAAGAACTTTTTAGAATAGCATTGCCAGATATTGATAAACATGGCTGCAAACTACACTTCTCTATAGTTCATATCCCTAGCGTTCCGTTTGTCCCTCTGTCCGTCAATTACATTAATTATTAGAGCCATTCAGAAGGCCTGAATCAAAAAGTTATAGAAAGTGGACCCCCCCCCCAAGATGCGGGCTAAAAAGTTGATTCAACAGGGTTCCAAAAAATTTCGACCCCCACAAAATAAGGATTCACTCCCCCCCCCCTGAAATGTTTTTTTTGTAGGCGTATATGCCTATACATCCTTCATACTATAGAGTCAGTAGTATCTGCACACATGGGGGGGAGGGTGTGGGAGAAGAGGACATCGGGCGAGGAGTGAAGCTACAATAAGGCGGGCGCAGGCTTCCGAATTCTAGGAGTTTTAACTTGCAGCAGGGATTTGTCAATCCACTTCTGTAAGCAGGGCCTTGCCACGCCATGTCGACCATGATAAAAAAAAATGATAAAAAAAAACATTCTTACCATACCTCCCCACCCTTGCCAGCCAGTGTGAAAGGTGGTGCAGTGGGGGCGAGGGGGGAGAGCGGGGGCTACTAAGACCGGTTCAGGTATCATCAGTGACTGGAGCCAGAATCGAACTTAAATCGATGGGTTGATCATTAATTATTAGTATTCTTGTTGTTAAGCTTGCTTAGCCAGGAAAACCTCACCGAGTCTCAAGATTATTTTTCGGGAGGGTATTGCCATGTTTGTCGCCAGGTGCAATCCCGATTGAGTAATTTGCATTGGGATTTATGGCAAATATTGTTAGCTATTTATGGGATAGCAACGAGGTATCCTGCATAAAAAACAAACTATGCAGAACCGGGGGAGAACGTACAACCTCCAGGCAGTGCTTGGTGCGAGGCACAGGCATTGCCACTGCGCCAGCCATCCATAACCTTCTTTCGATACACCGTTCCCAAAATACTTTTGATGCCACACAATGTGTGAAATAATTTGGGAGAGAAGCGTGATGCATTATCCGCTGCACAACCACTCCTCTCCATTCCTTGTGATTCATACGCTGTGTTCGCGCTGGGCAGAGCTTTACTCGATTCCAAAAGCGCTTGAACATTACCCACGAATGTGCGCGCCCTTAATTCACGCTCCTTCTCGGTTTTGAACTCACCACGTGAATAACGGTAATTAAAAAGAGCTACCTTCGCAACAGGAAGAGAGAGAGCGAAACAAAAACGCGACACGTCACACATCATTATAGTTCATTCTGCGTGCCCGCACGATAACAGACGGGATGATTTTGCAAGATTAATGATATTCATTATGATAATCTTTCTCCCTCCCTCGCAGTACAGAGGTAATCTCAGACGTCTTACAGCTACACTGAGTTTTTATAGGTCACTGCATTCTCAGACAAATCAAGCGAATTGCCGTGTTCCCCCCCCGCCCCACCCCACCACCTCCCCTTAGAGTGCAGGTATAGGAACACCCAGGGCCGCGAAACGCAGATTCATATTAGCACGACCGCCTTCGTTTTACAGCTGCAAGTGATATGTTTTCTCGCGGCCTATTATTGTCTCGGTATGGCATTTTTATTATATATATATTTAATGCTGGTCAGGGATTCATTTCTTACCTCGTGGACTCTGAGCTCCGGACAGCTCTCCCCCCTCGTCGCTGGGCATCCTAGGCAGAAGCCACCGACGGTTTACACACTTAAACCCATAAAGCACATCGAGGAACGGTTTCACGGCGCAGTTTGTATAAATAATCTGGAGACGGGCGCCAGGATGAAAGGGTTTAAAATAGACGCAGCAAAAATGCAGGAGAAAGGAAAATGTATTTCGCTTCACGGGGGGTGGGGGGGGGAATCTGGGCCAGCGCCAGAGGCTTTGTTGCGCGCCCGTCCTCCGGGGGGGGGGGGGCTGAGGGGTTAGAACGTCTGAGCTGGCACTGCTGAGATCCTGGGTTCGATGCCATCCAGCTGTCCGCGATTAAACCGGGTTCTCAAGTGTTGTGAGCTGATTGTCTCAGCCTGATTACCAATGACTGCGCACATACTAAAAAAAAAACCCATCAAGTTTGGTTCTGGACTTCATTTGCCTATATGCCAGAAGTCAGGATGGAATTAGAAGTTTTTACTGTGACGTCACAATTACTTTGTAGAATGGGTGGGGAAGTTCTGCCCAGCCCCGTGTGTGTGGGTCGGAGGTCACTTGAAGGGACCCGAGTGGTAGTTCTGTGATATCCACTTCCGGGGCGCCATTCGTGAACACGAAGGGTTGCGCTTGCTGCGCGACGGATTTCAACTAATTCTTTATCTCGTGACGCGATTCCGATGGCATGGCCGGGATAACATTTTCGGGGGGCAAAGACAAAGCATTGCGAAACAGACATCTCCCAAGTATTATTATGCAGCGACAGTGCGGCGATATTCATGAGCTGTGAAACTTGATGCTTCTGTGCCTGCCTGCCCACACATAGGTCCCCGTTTGGCTGAAGTTTGACAATTCTAACCGGACGGGGCCTACACCTTAGAGGTCAAGCGGCGCTTTGAGGATCCCCGCCCCCGACCCCCCTTCTATTTCATTTTCTGATCTCCCAGTCTGCCGCCCTTGCGAGAGACGGAGGTGCGTGTAATGAATACAACCCCCCTGTGGTGGTCGCGTGCCTGGCCTCGCCTGGCCTGTGCGTTGATTCGTCTTCTCCCCCGCCCCACCTGACGTGACCGTATCTCACCTGAGCAATGGGGCCTCCCTCAACGCGGCAGATCTTCGCTTATCTCCACCCCCCGCCCCTCTCTCCGGAAGGAGGGAACGTCGTTTTAACACCACACGGCGTGAACGCCCTCGTAACGGTCCATCACAATCGCAATCGTCGCCAAATCAACGCGTTGCTCTCCTCTCTCCTCTCTCTCTCCCCTCAATTATTTAGTTTTTCCGTTTGCGCCCTATCGTTACCTGGCCCTTTATCTCTCGCCGACAAAAGGGCCGGCCGGACCTCCCAATCGATCGAACCTGCCGCCCTCTCCCGCCACCCAAACAACTCGCGGTGCGGCGCAGACTTGGTCAGTGCGTCTGCGCTGCCACCACCCTCCCAGCTCCCACACGTCCCCCTGGCTGACTCCAATCGTGCGCAAACAAAGTGTGGAGCTGAAGGGGAATACACATAAGCCATCCGTACAAAATGTTGATTGCTTTTAAAGAGCCAATTAATTGATTCATTGATGCCGGATCTGAGTACGTGTGCAAAATTTGGAATTGATTGGACAACGGGAAGTAGAATAAAATTTCGATTACAAGATTTGACCACGACAAACACAGGAGCCAAGTGAAGTAAAACCGTTGAATAAAAAAAGCCCCGCCTCACTGCCAAAGTGCTTCACTTTAATCTCGCGGTACACGCCACTTAATGGCCAGCGTTACATAGCAATCATCAGCCGGGAGGCGTGGTGGGAGAGCGGGGCAGCTCGCACGGAGAGAAGCCTCGTCGTCGTTTCTACGGTGTGGGGTTGGATTTGTCTTTTTTATTTCAGTTGCATTCGCGTAACCAGCCTGGTGGCTCAGCAGTCGAGCACGCGGCTCGACACCACAGGAATGAGTTCACATCCCTGATTGGGGTGGGGGTGGGAGTCGACTCAGCCAATCATTTCTCAGTGGCGGCGGCGGGGAGGGCGTCAATAAAACGAGAACCACTTTGTATGTTCGCGTTCTATGTCAAGACAGGCCCCTGCCCTATGAATGTGGATTACCAGGAAACATACGTCGGCAATAAAAGAGGCTTTTAAAAATGTAATGTTGGCTGCGCATAACATTCATCCAGTAAAAAATGTACGTATCTTCTTACCCCAATTCCTACATCTCTTCACATCCCTATTCTGTTTCCCTCTCGTCCGAGCAACTATTTCTGAGGCCGCATAAAGAAATACAACGATAAAGAAAAACATCCCCCGTATAGCCTTTAACAGACTGGAGGGGCAAGTGCTGTTCGCGAGCAACGCCTATGAAGGACGGCACAGCACACGAGGGGGTGGGTGGCCAGCACCACGCCTGGCCACCTTCAATCTCACCAGTGCTGATGTTTACACGCCGCACCAGTCACTCATTTAAGACAAAGTCGACCTAGGGGTGGCCCAGGACCAGTTGAAATCGTCACCAATGTTGGTCTTGAGTGTGAATCGAACTCCGGTCTTGAGCTTTCTAGCGCTGTGCACTGACCGCTGCACTACCGCTCCCCACACCTACATGACAACACAAACATGAGCGACAACAACAACAATCGCTGTTCACCACTACGTGGCGGTGACGCCACTACGTCGCTTGTGCCATGCTAGGTGCACTTTGAGGCCACGTGAAGTGTCGAAGGCCCGCTTGCAGGAAGTCATGGAACAAACCCAGGTATATGTTACTACACACAATGGACAGGAAGGACAAGATCAAAGGGCTCGCATAATGCACATGTATAATGTACTTTGACTGCTTAATCCACCCCCCCCCCCCCCCCCACTTTGCCCAAGAGCGCAGAAGTGTGGTGACTACATCTACACCTCTATATTAGGAACGAAACATACTTCAACACAAATCTGGCTGTCGCCTGATGAAGCTAGTTGTAATTACTGGCGAAACGTCGTACTCATTGTAAATGTTGTGGCTTGGCTCTCCAACACACCGGTGTGCTGTACTAGTGACGAATTGGCCACGTTCTGTTTACGTGAAAACCTTTACTAGTTGGCTGTGCCAGGTGGTGGTGGGTTTTAACGACACATTTAGATATTTACGCGATCTAACCCAAAAAAAAACTCTATTATGGATGCCATGGGTTGACTGACTGAGATGACCGACAGATGCACCAACTGTGCCCCCCACGGTTCCAGCTTTCTGCGTTTTAGCCGCCCGACATTCTACCCATTATTGTGAGCGCCGCTCCTCTGCCCTCCTTTGCTGCTGGAGGGTGACTGCCTTCAACTCCACAGCAGCATCCTTCAAAAACCTCCTCCACAGAGGCCGATTTTAACACTGCTGGTACCAGTCATCGGCGAGTAAAGTCAGCTCCACATCACACGTAGACACACAAATTCTCCATCTACCATCGGCCTCCGTCGAACGTCCCCATCTCTCTTAATTCGTTCAGTCATTACCTCGCAGATAAACCGACTTCGTCTCTTAGCCCCCAGATATTCCATACAGCGAGCAGACCTCGATTGCATCTGGCAAAAAAAATTACGATAATGGGGCTCACAGCCACGAACGCTTCGGTCATCTAACAGTGTGACCTGCTTAATCAAAAATCTTCACCGCCTTGAAGACCACCACTACCACCACGACTCCAATCCCAATCACCACTTCAAACAAAACAACAGAGGTCACCGTGTGCTTCGGAGCTCGTGGCATGACATTTTTAGAACGACAAAAAAGTCACCCTCCCGCCGATGAGGATCAAAAGCAAAAACAATATGAGAGCCACTTTGATGTTCAATATGAAGCCGTTTGGTTGGTGGCCAGTAGATGTTTACGTTTGCGCGCACGCATGTGACATTTTTTTTAATCACTTTTGAGCAAACCAAAAATAAAATAATAAAAATAATAATAATGTTACGACCGACGTGGGAAAACCAAAACAGGACATTCTCACCTCATCAACATCCTCAAAGGCGTTGATGATGTCATAGGGCAGGCAGGAGAGCAGATCGATGATGAACCAGGTCTTCAGGTAGTTGGCCCGTATGAGCATAGGGTCCGAGATGACCTCCCCGGCCGAGCCGACGTAGGTGGTGTGGAAGTTGAGCACGATGTCCACCAGGAAGATCACGTCCACCACGCTGTCCACCACGAGCCACGCCACGTTGTTCTGCTTGCTGCGGAAGGAGACGTTGTACGGCACCATGATGGCCGTGTAGAAGGTGAGGATGAGGATGAGCCAGTCCCACGTGGTCTTGAAGGCGCAGTAGTGGAGGATGATGTGCGGGGGAGTCTTGGGCGTCTCCTGCTTGTACTGGGGCAGGCACTCCGAGTGGAGGGCCAGAGCCTTGGGAGAGATGGAGACAACCCTAATCAGTGCACATACATAACTAGGGCTCTGGTGTCGCTGAGAGAGGGTCCTTGCTCATAATATCAGCAGTTCACCAGCATTGAATCAAGCAAATCTGACCGCAGATGATACACTGCATGTCAAAACCTGTCCAGAGTTTTGCTTGTCTTAAATCAACGCTGCTGATATTCCACACTTCCAGAAGGGCCAGTGCAGGTGATTAGTCATCTAAGGAATACTTTTATCTATTTATTTTTATTTTTGAGAGATGGCTGCGTGAATGAGACGCTGTCTTTCCGACAGCTCTGTTCTTCACCTGAGGATGGCTGCTAGCGTTGTGGCCGAAATGTTGTGAGAATTTTATTTTATTATGTTTTATTTTTATTATTTTATTATTTCCATTCTATGTGACTTTACCGAAATAACCAAGAATATATTGTCTTCTTGTGAATTTTTTTCATCACGTAAATACTGTGGCTCAGCGGTACAGCGAGTGGCTCGCAATCGGGAAGGTTGTGAGTTCAAATCCCAGTTGGGGGGATGGGGTGGGATGAGCGGGGTTGACTTAGCCCATCATACTGCTGGGGGTCAATAAAATCAGGACCACTTTGTGGGAGAGTCCAATGAGGAATTTCCACCACTGGCCCAGGGCTGTAAAAGGGTAGGCGAGCACTAATGCCGCAATGGTCGTTTGAGCAGCAGGAACTCGTCCTTGGTTTCCAACTCGTTTCTGGTACCGCCGACAGCGAATTGGCATAGGCCCCGACGCCAGGAATATTAACGGTCCCCCCCACCTCACCGTCTATAATTATGTTGGTGCTTAGGGATTTGACGTACACTTATGTGAGGCGTGGTATCAAGTTACAAACAATTGATCATGACGATATCGTAAATGATGACAAATGTCCCACTTTGTCGCATGCTGGCTGCATGGGGCCCTGGTACAGACGCACCACCTGCACAACAGACATCTGGTCTGGGACTGTTGTTGTTTTTGTTGTTGTTGTTTTGCTGTGTTGCTGCCGTTCCCAAGATTGCAATCGGCAGGAATTGATGTACTTGTGCAATTTGTACTTTATATATATTTATTTTAGTGACTTGCTTACCTTTTCTCTATGTTGCACTCGTATAGGGATTGATTTTTTTATTGTGTGTTGATGTAACTTTCTGACCCGCCCCTACTGCACATCTGTGAGAAAAAGAGCTTCATAGCTCATCGGATTCCTCCAGGATAAATAAAGATTCTGATTGTGATCTACAGCACCGGGCCGATAGCCTCGTGTGATGTTAGTACTGTGCAGGGCTCTGTGCTGCCACAGTTGATACACATTCTGGCCTTCTTCTTCTTCCACTTCGTAATCTTCTTCGTCTTCCATCACTCTGTCTTTTCCCATAATTTTGACCCAGATTGTCTTTTGCATTTCCCATGTACTTTTTCAGTCGCTTTGAGTTGCCGTGCCATTCAAGCTTTTATCGGATGCAATCCATTAATTCCTGAACCTTTATTCAGCGACTCCTCGCTTCGGCGATTCGAGGAATTGTCATGAATCTTGAGTGGCGATTGGGATCAGGGATTCAATTAATGTTGGCCTCGTTTGTGTTGTTTCTCGGTGGGCTTTTTTTCATACACGAACGTGCCGAATCTTGTCTTTTACACGGCTTCGTTCGCTTCATTAGGTGTACGTTAATGTACGCTCAACACGTCATTTGGATTGACTCTTAAATTATCCATTCTACCGCGGGATTCCTTTCACGTATTACGAGCATAAGAATCAATCGCGATCAACAACGCGATGCCTGACAAACAAACAGCGTTGCATTTGCATACGTAGATTTTCATAACAAGAAAATAAAACCACTGATATATGGCATGGCCAGCGGTACACAAGCACAAATGAAATAACTCAACTCTCTCATAATAAGTAGACGAATTATTGTGGTAATTGCTCTTCCTCAGAGTGTCAGAAGTTGTATCGGCATGCATACAGTTATTGTCCACGAATAAGGCGGTGGTGGGGAGCGGTGGCACGGCGGTTTACGCACCGCGCTTTGAACCCAGTGACCTCAAATCAATTCCTGGCCGTGGTTTACATCAGTGGACATCGGAAACCGAGCCACGCCGCGTCAGTCATGGAGGTTCTTTGACCATACTTCATCGCATTTGGTCCGTGCGATTTGTTGAAGGAGAGGGCGGAACCCAGAAGCCGGTTTAGGCACGACTCTTGTTAGCTGTAGCCGGGACTCAAACATCCCACCGCTGAGTTCACAGCGCGGTGCGCTCACCACTTGCGTCACTGCTCCACATCGCCTTGAGTGCGCCGCGTCTTACGATCCATTGCACAACACCCCGGTGTGTGTTTTTGTAAAGCTACGGGTCGAACCCCTAATTCATATCCAGGGGGCTTTAGCGACATAAGAGCCGTGAGAAGGTTTTTGATCGGAGGGGGAGGAAATCCATTCAGCCCATCTGGCTCATCTCTTTATGAATCCAGACCTTCCCCGTGAAACATCGTAATGCCCAGAGGAGTATTAGGGAAAGCATCTCGACCTGTTACCCCCAAAGCACACTCTTTACTCAAAACAAGGCCACCCTGCTTTTAAATGATCCTACAAAGACTGCCTCCCTTGCTTTCTCTCTCTCTCACTCTGTGGCTTTCTCCCACTGGCTCTGTCATCTCTTGCATCTTTCTCGCGCGCTCTCTCTCCTCGCTCTCTCTTGTTTTGTTTGGTTTGTTCACCGGCTCCGGAGCTCTTCCGAGGCTCAGTGTTTCGTCGCGTAAGCCTTGAAATATGCGTTTAATTATAATCCGACAATCCTCGTTGCACTTCCAATTTAATCTTTGTAAACTTGACTTCGGCCAACGCCAGCGGGTACCAAATAAAAAAAAACACTTTGCCGGGCCATTTGACCCCCTTGATGACTTTAAACAGCGGAGTGAAATCGTCTCGCTTCAATGGAAATGTTTCCGGATTTCTTAGTCGTCTCATTTCCAGCACAAAGGGTCTTCTGACATCCCTGCTCCCTTCTCAAACAATCGTTCTTCGCTGCCATGAATACGAAATTATATCGGCAGGCCAAATGTGTGAGGCGTTCTTGGCAATAACAGCCGAAACCCTTCAAAACTACGATGCCAAAGGGTGCCCATGGGTTGTCTGGCCTCATCTTCAAAGCTTGATTGTGTCTGTGATGTTAGAATACTCCATGTCTTTGTGTGCGTTTGTGTTTATTATACATATAAAGTGGTAAGTTCAAATATTGTACCATTTCATATTCAAAATGAAACACAGAGGCATGCTAATTAGCAATGAAGTTTTTTTTTTATACTCACCTCTTTTAAATATATGCTCATTCATGTAATGTCTTGCCAAAAATAAATGAATGCAATTTTGCCAAATTTCCCAATGCAGGATCCTTGTGCAAGAGAGCCTTGAGACTCAATGAGGCTTTCTCGGATAAAACCCGTTCTTATTACTTATTGCAATATTTTAGAAAACTTTAATAACGATAATAATGTCAATGAAATCAGTAATATCACAAGTGGCTGTGTGTCTCCCCTAGAGCAACTCAGCCTTAAATGAGTATTATGTGCATATGTTGAAGCTCTTTCGTACTGTATGTAGCCAACCGTGCTAATCGGAGGTGCGGGGGAAGGACAACAAACTAAACACAAAAATCAGTTCTAAAGGAATGCGTTTTCATTCTAGACTTGAAAGTGCATAGCTCCAATGGCTTCCTAATATCGGAAAGGAAGAGCGTTCCAGACGGCCACAGAAGCACATCTGAAAGTGCGCGACGCGGTGACCGTCTTTGCTCGATGGCAAACCGAAAGCTCTGCGAGGATAACCGGAGTTGGCATGACGGTTTATGAATACTTCAGCGTTGTGGAAAACAAGCGATCGGCCATGGTATTTTCTGGCCACGGCCTTAATAGATGCTCGCTAACAACAGGGGTGGCCAAACCACGGCTCCTGCATTGCCTGCGGCTCCCGGCCAGTTCACGCACACGGCTACTTTATTTGAAACAGGAAAATCAATCTGCGGAAGAAGCCAAGTGACACTCGCAAATGACGGAGGAGCGAGACGGGCACGCTTCGGCGGGTGAATGCTTTTCGTGCTAATTTTTCGTTTTTACGAAAACGAACACCGGGTGGCACGGGGGGGGCGGGGGGGGGAGGCGCGGGGGGGGGGGCGTCACCTCGGCTGGACGCAGCGGCTTGTGTCCATTCTCCCCGCGGTGCGCGCTGGCAGCCAACTGCTGCAGGGCGCTCCTGCTGCTGGTGAGGGCTCGTGTCAGACGCGCAAACTTGGCCCAGCCTGCACATCGCACGGAGGGAGAGAGAGATTCTCCCAAATTATTCGACGCGCAGATCCGTGGCTCGCACGCGCGCGCGCGCACACGCACGTGGCGTCGCGGCGGACGATACCTGCGGGAAGGAGCGGATGCGTTGAAAGTTAAGAAAAATGAATGAAAGATTTGGTCCCCATGCCACCGTGGCTCCGGGTTTTGTGCCAAAGGAATGGAGTTTCACAGCCATTAATCGCAATGTTCTGTGGCAGTCAGGAAGCGATGAGCATGAGAAAACGATAAAGTGTTGTTTTTTTCACTTTAAAGTAAACAAATACCGTGCAACTAGTCTGGCAGTCCACTGTTGGTGCTGTGTGTTTTTGCCATATCATGTGTCAGTCAGTCAAGGCACTTTTTGGAAGGATGTGTGGTTTATGAAGGGGTGGAGTGGTGGTGCAGTGGTTACCACGTGGAGCGAGCAACAGGAAACCCCGAGTTCGATTCATGGCCACGTCAGTGACATCTGAACTATTCCTGCCCTCACCTACTCCACTGCGCTCACCCACACTGAGCAGTGTAGTGCACTCTATTCAAAGAACCTCCACGACCAATATAAGTTATCTGAAAGCCAAAATGTCTAAGGAGAAGAGAGGTATAAAAATGGATGATGAAAAAAAATAGGGAATGTAGAACTCGGTAAAACCATTAGGACATAAATGTATAAAATGAATTCTTAAATAACATAATAAAACACAACACGAAAATGATTGAAAATGTCACAACAAAACAATGGGAGCATGAAAGCATCAAAAGGGAAGTTGATGATTGGTAAATCATAAATAGTAGCCCTTAGAGAGAGAACGATGGGACCATAATGCGTGATAGATTCAGAATAATAAAACGCTGTAGCACAAAAAGGAAATCGTATATAACGCGGGAAACAAATCACTTTTCATGTATGGAGGACATTCCAGATAGATGTCACACTTGAGAAAGCAACTTACAGCCACTCATAGCATGAAACATATAAAACTCACAGACCCAGACGAAATAACTGGATGGCTGTGGACATCGTCAAAAATCGAGGAAAATTTGCGGACCTATTTTAATAAATGTTAGTGCATGACTTAAATATCCCAGTCGCGGAATAACCGAACGAACAACGCAGCGGGGTATGTACAGCGAAGACACAGATTGAGGGCAGGCTGGACAATGAATAACAAAATAAAGGGGGTGAACAGGAGCAGGTTGCAGTGCTCTTGATCATCAACAGATGATAAAGAACAGCCGACACATCAACTCGCCTCCTCCATGCGTGTGCATCCCACTCTCCACATAAATAATAAACGCATTTCTTACACAAAACCCATCATCTGCACGGCCTTCTGGGGTTACATAATTTCAGCAGGATTGATTGAATGCAACAAAAAAAAATCCCCACTGGTACGCCATCAACACTCACATTTGTCTTCTCAAAAGAAAGAGTCAGGCTTTCTTCAATCACTGCTGGTGTCGTGATATCGCGGGATGTCACCGTGCAGTGCCGGCCCGAGAGAGGCACGGCGTGCGATGTAGCGACATTGCGGACACCACTATGATGTGGGTGTAGTGCCAGCCCTCGAGGGGCACGGCGAGCGCTGATTGATAGCGCTGGATGGCACCACGCTTGGCGTGCAGTGCCGGCCCCTACAGGATAGGGTGTGGGAGTGCCGGCCATAAAAATGAGGTTACTCTGGTTGACCCGAGAGGACACGTGACCGGTTAAGTCTACACAGGGCCCCCAAGTGGGGGCTAGGGGTGGTCACGTGGTCGGGGTCCAGATCCTGCTCGAGGATTCTGGAAGGTGGGCGTGGCCAAGGGCGGGGCCAGCCACACCGCAGAGAATATGAGCCGGGTCCCCCAGAGGGAGCGGCGTTGTTGTTCATCCTGAAGAAGCCTTCGTCTACGTTCTACGTCCTACAGAGTCTCCAATACGTGGACCGGGACCCGAGCTGCGGTCCGGTCCGTTGTAGCAGTTACGGTGCGATTAGCGTAGTTAGCCTGGTGGTCACCACCATAGGTTGTTATTCTGTTAAGGGGCAGTTAACCCGTGTGTTGATGTTAAATGAATGTGTTGCCTCCAAGAGTATGGCTGCGACTCAGTCGAATCCACTAGACTGGTAAAACTGCCGATGTTGTAGGCAAGGTACCTCTATCAACAACATGGGGTTCCCAACTCAAATTAATAATTAGCGTAATTGTGGAGAATATAAATAACGTAGTAGAGTAAATTAAACGACGAATTTACTCATTAATTTATTATGACGAGGATTGGAAACATGGCTGCTGGTGAAAAAAATGAAACAAACACTGAAATGTGTCCAAATACACATGGACAGATGCATGCTGGGAATCACATTAAGACGGGACGAAGAAGACATGCATAGAGAACACATGTCAAATAAGAGACGTCATATTGACTGTTAAAAGTATACGTTGGCTTTGGGTAGGAGACGTTGATAGGAGTGATGATGGCTGATGGATGAGATTGGTGTCAGAATGCAAACCAAAGGCGGGAACACACCCAGGAGTGCGGAAACATGCCCAGGAGGGCGACCGCGACGGAGATGGAGCAACTAAATAAACTCACACTAAGCCAGCGAGCAGGATCATTAAATCGCGAGACTATGACAGATGAGGATGACAGGGGGAGGCCTTTATCCAGCAGTGGATCGATTGCCACTGTTGCTGATCATGAGGCATGGAGTGGCAGAATAATGGTGAGCACGCAGCGCTACGAACCAGGCGTCCCGAGTTCTATTCCTGCTTACACCTAGGTAGACTCAGCCTCAAATCAGTACCTGGTGCGATGTGTGAGTATCGCCACTGGGGAGACAAAGGCGACCAGGCGTGTTGCTGGCCACTTGCCCCAAAAGTCTTTGATCATATACATATATGTAGGCCAGCAATTATTGTACAACAGCGCCTCGAATGTAATTGGTTATTATTTAGTTTTCCATTGTTAAAATGCAATCATCGGGATTTCAAATAAGGCCAGGATCACATCACTGATATATTTTTAGCAGTTCAATCGCCAACTTCCTAGCCAACACACGCACACGTATTATAAATTGGTAGTTTTCAATCAGCGCACGCTGCCACCGATGACCTATGCATCAGAAACTTGCGCACTGACAAAAGGAAATGTGAAGAAATAAAAAAAAGCTGTTAAAGCGAAGGGAAGCAGCATGGGGAGAGAGAAAGAGAGAGAGACAGCTGCTGAAAATTACACTGAGCAATCGGAGAAGAAGGTACGTGGATCAGATGGACACGTCTCAAATCGGAGATATCAACAGCGATCGTCTCAGCGAATGGGCTCGGGCAGGACACGCCCACCAGACGGGATGACGGATAACCGACGGACCGCACTGATGGCAGGATGGCAAATAAATAAGTAACGGGACATTGTCCCCGACAGGAGAACCGCCGTGGTGGAGTTGGAGCGACGAGATCAGTTCGCGCGCAGCACCCTGAGACGGATTGTGGCACCGGCGGCGGCATCCCAACAGCGGATAGAACATGGCCACTGGTTGCCGCCCACGTTGACTGAGACATCTCTAATTGACCTGGAGAGACATTCGGTTTGCTCAAGTAATAAAACGCCTGCCGTCCTCTTTCAGTGATGAGTTTTTCTTTGGCAACTTTCCGGCAAAGGACCTGTGGATTCGGTCCTTCCGGGGTAAATGCAAGCCGACGGCAAAAAATTTCCGATTACGCCGCACTCAAATGCGGCGCATTTTTGCACAGAACATCACATTTACAGGCGTGTTTGTAGGCGTCATGGAGCGCGATCTCTTCAAATTGCCGCGAATCATCCCGTGAGAGAGCGAGCGAGCGAGCGTGCTTATCGCCCGCAGGCATTCGGGATTAGCATATCGGCACGAGGCAACTGGGTGGCACGGCAAACAGCAATAGCCGCCCAGCTGTGCGCGAGCTGTGTATCTCCGCGAGAAAATTGCTCCCAGTGAAATAACGGGGGTCTCGGATAAACGCATTACCCCTTGTGCAGAATTTCAGGCCATGGTGTCCGCTATTGCCGCTCGAGTTTCTAAAGCCCACCCCCCAGCCCCGAACCGCCCTCCTTCACCGCTTCTGTCCACCCGGCTGTATAAATGGGCACCGGGACAGTTAGCCGATCGGCAGATAGTGGGGTAGAGTGTGGGTACCCGCACCTTCTTCCAAGAACGTTGTTTGTACTTCCCTCCCCCCCCCCCCCAACATGTGATAGTAGCTAAAAAAACTCCTTCTGGCGGTGGTGGGACGTTCTGTCCAACAGTGGCGCGGAGCGAGCAAATCGCAAAGCTTGCGCCTTTACCACTCGCCACCGTTGCTACCGTTGGAGATATTTGAGATAATGAGCTTTGGCCAGTGGCTGGCGGAGCGTGAACCTCATTCCGGGCAGGTGGCCTCCCCAAATGTTCACGGCTACTCTTGACAAAAACAATCTCCCCCCCCACCAACCTCGATCCACACTGCCCCCTCCGAAATGGTTTCCAGGACATTCTTCGCATGGATTTGAATCCGTCTCTCTCGGCGGACTATTAATTACGAGCGGATCAGTCAAAAGTTGAGATTGCACTGCAGTCTTCTTACTACTCTATCGAATTCAGGTTTCATGCGCCCACAGTTAAACCGGGTCCTCCTCAACTGTAGCTTAGTTTACATCTCGGGCCCGGTCACCAATTACTGCACAAGAAGACCGTCACCTTACATTTTTGTTTTGACTTAATTTGACTAAATTCCAGCTCTGGGGATGTAAAATAATGTTTTGGCTGCCACGTAATGAAAACTCTATTTCAGAATCAGATTCTTTATTGATACTGGGCGATTCCGATGAGCTATAACGTTATTTTTCAGAGGTGTCCAGTAGGGGCATCTACAGGGCAAATGTAAAACGGGTCACCTTTAAACGGAGTTCAGGAGCAATTGGTGTGAGTGCGTGTCTCACGTCCGCCCTGACTCCCTCCCGGAACACCACCACACTGTTAACTGAGACCGTGTGGGGTGGGGGGGGTAAAGAACACTGAGCCCGCAGAGCCTCACAGCTTATGGAGCACGGGGAGCATAATCCATGGGGTCCTGGTGCAGTTTTCGGGGGCCGGAATGGGTCACGTCCCTGTGCCAGCATAAACGTGGTTTCCATCGCTCGTAGGCGCGAGGCATGAGACGACAGGGCACTGTGGTGTTAGTGGCTTGCGACGCTCTCACAGAGCACCTCCACAAGGCCCTTCTGCGCACACTGACGCTGGGTTTCGTTGCTGGGCCGCAAAAAAAACGGCGATGGAGATGACTCTCACCCCCCACCGCTCCCCAGCCCCGCTTGCTGTGCTTCTCTCGCGCTATTCCCGCGGGGTCAAAAAAAAAAGAACCAAGCCACGTGCACGCCTCGGAGGGATCTTCTTCCCGTGGCGCCTCGTTGTGACCATCGACAGCCTCGTCCCCGTAAATCTATGCAGCCGCGTATTCCGTTGTTGTGTCAAGCAGAGGCCGCGAGCGGGAAACGCGAATAGCTTTATTTTGTATGGAAAAACTCATCATAGCTTTAACGCTTTCTGGCAATGAAACAGGTGTTAAGATATTCAAACACCGAATCGATACATTTTGCAAAGGAATCAAGTCTCCATTAACCACACGTACCTGCGGTGAACGTGCAAACAGACATGCTCTGATAATAGAGGTAAAACCTATTCTTATTTTTCATGCTTTCATACTTGCAAAACAAACGGTCCCATGATAGAGACATATTTTGTTACAACAACGAAACAACCAAGCACAAATAATGTATTTTCACCTGCAAGAATCGATTTTGTTGCAGTATCGGGGGTCTGGTGAAGCTGCGTTGACAATCTGGCAAATAGGGCAGGTGGTGGGGGGTGCCTCTGGATTACCGGCGACTTTGGAGCCGTTTCCCTGAAATTTCAGCAAAGACCATCGCACAATTGCCCTTCCTTGTGCGGGTTCCAAAAAAAACGAAAACGACATTACACAACTGCAGACACAAGAGCCAGATTCATCCTCGGATGGCAAGACGGTTTAATAATTGTAATGTGAAAACTTTGCCAAGCAAGCAGTCTTTGGTTTTTTATTTTGCTATTGCCAAATGGAAGAGGCAGTGCCTTGCTCGCCGTGCATTGCTGCTGAGGCTGTAGCGGTCATTCTCGTGCCAGGTGCAACATTCGGCGATTATTTGTTTCAGATTGCACAATTCTATGTTGCCACTATCCAATGGGTGCACGTTCCATTTCTTACCGGTCAGCAGGGTGTTCACACATCCACGAGCTGCCGATCTTATGTCAAAATGGCATGGGGGGAGGGGCAGGGAATGGCGCAGGAAAATGTAGCACAGGTCAAAATGGCATAAGTGAAAACTCATAGTTGGAAGTACTGTCCTAACAGTTATATACAGATCTGAATGATAGAGATGATTAACCCTAACTCTCGACAATTATTAGCTGTGCTATTTTGATTGTGTAATCTTTACCGTGCCATTTGTTTAACCGTGCCACATCTTTCCAGTGCCGTTTTTCCCCGTGCCATTTTTGCCTGTGCCATATTTGCCGTGCCATTTGTTTTACCGCGCAGTTTTCACCGGCCACCACGAGCAGCCACAAGCTCTGCCTATGCCGATGGGCTTACAGCGATAACACCAAGCACAGCACCTTCTCAAAAGTAAAGCACTTGCTTAATAGGTGGGGAACAATGCGTGGATTAATCAATTCATTGATTAATAATGACGATTTACACGAATGATATGTGCATAAAATCGTGTGCAAATTATTATATTGTTACGTGTTGCATATTACTATGTATTATTTTTATTTTATCAGGTAAGGCCTACTGAGCAAAAAAGCTACTTTTCAAAAGCGAGCTGGCTCAACGAAGTGGCTTATCGTGTGGAAATGTATAGAAGGCAAATACTCTAAATGCATGTTTCTAAATGTGGAGGGGAAAACCAGAGGACCCAGAGAAAAATCACGCGACCACGGGAGTACACGCAAATTCCAAATATACAGCAGGCGTCAGGGTCGGGATCGAACCCACGACCTCCTGTATACCAGGCGAGGTAGTTAACATCTCGCAACAGTGATGCCATATATATATAAGGAGAAGATGGCACAGAGACCCGCAGACTCACACAGAGAACCACAGACTCACACAGAGACCATCAGACTTACAAAGAGACCCCTAGAATTCACGTAGATACCCACATGCTCACGCAGAGACCCACAAAAAATCACACAAAGACCCACAGACTCGCACAGAGGTCCTCAGACTGGCACAGAGACCATCAGACTCACAAAGAGACATGTATAACTCACAAAGATACCCACATGCTCACGCAGAGACCCACATAAATCACACAGAGACCCACAGACCCAGCACAGAGACCCTCGGACTCACATAGAGACCCACAGGTTATCACGGTGACCCATTGACTTACAAAGATATCCACAAAAATCACACAGATACCCACAAACCGACACAGAGACCCACATAAATCACACCAAGATCTGCTGACTCGGACAGAGACCCATAGATTAGTAGGGCTGTGGGGATGCCACCGGTGCAGGGCAGGCGGAGCAGAGGGAGAGACCGAGCGTGAGAGATGGGAGGATGCGGTGGGACGAGATGTGAGGACAGTGGATTGGGACGAGAGACGAGGCACAGAGTAAAAAAGCTCGTGGAGATTTAAATTTGAGCAATAATGGGACCTCTGACTTAGGAGAAGTAAGTCTACGGTGTCTATATGTAAGTCTATGGGTTCTCGTTAAGTTCCCCTCCTTATTTTTACTTTACTGGTCCCTGCCATGCACAGCGCGTAGCGTTCGCAAGACAAAGCCAGTGTCATTACCGGAACGCGGCAATTTCCATTGCGGCGCTTGGGGGGTGTGCCAATGTTGCTCCACGCGGAGGGAGAGTTTCGGAGGCCATTTTTGTCGAATGCCACAACTGCCGCTGTGAGTGGAAATTATTCACCTTAAGGCGCACGATGGGGAGAGACGAATTGAATCAACGGACTCATCACCCGGAGTAGGAATGTAATTCTCACGGGGAAAGCCCTGCCATTGCCACCGCAAATGTGCGGGTTGCGCGACCGCTGCGGCTGCGGCGCCTAATCAGAAGCAAATGCGTTAACAATGCCCGGAGCGGGAAGCGGGCATGGTTTTAGCGCGGCGTTAAACTAAATGTACTTGTTTCCTTTCAAAACGGGGCCGAACCATTAAATGCGTATGATAAATATTAAGCTCTGGTCATTCTAATTGGACTATTTACATGCGCGGAAAAACAGCCCAGTAAATCAAGCGCCTTTAAAAAATTTAATAGCGGCATAAAAGAGCGTTGGTCAGTGCTTTATCGTGACGGATCTTTTTTTTTAAGGAAACATGAGTGGATGGTTTTCTGTGTTAACCCATTTCTGTCGCAATTAGGTTTCGCAAACGTGCTTGTGTTTTCACGAGACGAGAACATGTTTTCCAAAAAAACGTGTTATGATTATTAGTATTAAAGATAATATCATCTTATCCTGAAGCCTTTTCTTCACGTGCTAATCACACGTAAAAAATAGTGGTGATAAAAATATCAAAATCTTGCGCAATGAGGAATGCACAAACGATTTTAACATCCTTGCCCTTAAACATTATTCACCGCCGCTCACACTCAGCGTCCACACATGCATCACGTTTTCATCTCATAATGTAAAATCCTAAATAATTTTAAACGTACGAGTGCGTAACCTTGTCCATAAATTATTCAGCCACATTATATACTTTTCACATTTCTCATTATTAAGTCCAAGGTCCCTCACTGGGTGAGCAGCAGAGCTCCCAGTTCCCTAATCATTAATTTCCAATTTAATGCACGTGAGTGGCACTTAACCTCTGTGCTGCTGAATATTTTCCACATCATGCCGAACCGAATTGATCGATCGATGCCAATGTTTTGGAGGAAACACTGTTTTTTCGAGCGCGGCTATTTTACTAAAGTCTCTTTTTTATATCTAAGGCTCGAACTCACCAAGCACAACGCTCGCACGAGAAAAAGTCGCAAAGTATTTAGATTTTATTTTTAAAAAGCAGGTGCAAGTGCCTGTGACGTAAGGGTTAAGCATACGAAAACGTCCTAATCGAAATGTATAAAAAATTACATCTCTATTAAAAAAAAGCAACATTTTTATGATATTGAAGATGATTTTAACGTTAATGAATTGATTTAATTCATCTAATTCTTTCAGCAATTCAATTATTCGGCTATCATCAAAACGGAGCGGATGAAAATCTTCTTGGTTCTTTCGGTAAAGTCACGTAGAAGGGAAATAATAAAATAATAAAAATAATACGTAATAAAACTATTCTCAAGACGTTTCGGCCACAACGCAAGTAGCCGTCCTCAGGTGAAGAACAGGTCTGTTGGAAAGACAGCGTCTGAATGAAAATGTGAAGATGTTTCATTCTCCATGCCAACTTGCCCTAAACATTGATATCACGTGCCAAGAGAGTTCAGCTTAGAAAAAACAAACGTATCCGCCTTCGAGTAGTTTAATATTTTGGGACATCTTCTACCAACTTCAGTCATCCGTGATGCTAGATAAAAATTTAATTCACTGACCCAACACGATTACTGATGGCTGCAACAACTCACCCAATCGAACCATGCAGAGCAATTACATTTATTGTTAAAAATGTAAAGGCTACACTGAATGGCAAGTGTCAGTATTCATTGATTTCTTTTTCCAAGCATTCCTTTTATAGTCTTGGCACGGGAGCGACATGTTTAGATTTGAAAGCTCGTGGAGATAAAAATTAATTGCGGACCGTTCAGTAAACCGTTTATGGAATGGAATACGCGAGACGACCAACACGTGCCAACCAGCACCACCACCGAGTTAGATAGCCAGACACAATTATCCGCAATGGAATCAAATCCACCCCGATCATTGTCCCAGTTCTACAAGAGTAGCCGGGGTCATTGTGAGAATCGCGCCAAGGGTTAAGAGCATGCAATGGAGCAGGGGGAGAGGTGACACGCTATATTTTATATCTCAGCGTGGTCCTCGCCACGGCAAATGAACGTGCCATTAGAGATGCTGTACGCGTCACAATGCGGCGATGCATGAGACCGGCGATGGAGTGGCAGCCGAGGAGCACGACCGATAGTTTGACCGCCGTGGTGACGGACCATTGAGTTCAGCTCATGTGCGGGAGGTGAGAGGAGGCCTTCATCCAGCAGCAGATAGACCGTGGCTGCTGCTGCTGCCGCCGCTTCTCATGGATGATGACGACGACGATGATCGTGGCGGAGGCGGCTGCGCCAACAAGTTGCAACGGCAGCACAAATAATCGGCAGGGCACCAACGGAGTGCGGACGGCGGTGAAAATTCACGCCGGGATTTCACTCAGCGATTGGCCAATGCCCGTGAAGGGGCCGAGCGACGCACAACGCGCTTCAGCCGACAAGCTGTGTATGCTGCACAGGCGCACACGCGTGCGCTGTGCAGGGTTGCGCTGGCAGCTGCTGCTATTCCACCGCGTGTGAATGCGCGCACGTGCGTGCGAGCGTGCGAGTGGACGGTCCGGCTCGTGGCGACGTTACCGAGATGTGTCGAGGTGCAATTGATTGGACCGGTGGATCTCCCGAAATAGATTGTCTTCGGGGGGGGGTGGGGGAAATGAAAGAGAACAAAAAAAAGCAATGCAGGGGGAAAAAAAAGAAACCCCTCCATCAAATAGATCAAATACGCAGCAGGGCCTGCCGCCGTCTTTTGCGGCTGCTGTGTTCTTGTTGCAGTCCCCTCACTTCAAACGGGCGGGGTTCGGAGGGTGCGCGAAAGAGACAATCGGCTTTTGCTCAGCGAGAGAAGGGGGCTGGTTGGGTGGGAGGGGCAGTGCAGCCAGACGGCAGCGGGCACTTTCGCCGCCCCGTCAGGAATGATGGCACGCGAAAGAGCACGGCGGATTTCACCCAGCGGCACAGAGTGTGGGGTGGGTGGGTGGGTGGGGGGGGACTCCGTGCGCGGGTGTCGGTGAGAGCCGTCGTTGGCACGCACGGGTGGACGGACCGACGGACGAAAGCACGTGCCTCGCGTCGCAGAGTGAGCGCGCCGTCGTGTACCTTTGGTGCTCTCGTCCTCGATGGGCTGCTTGAAGGGGGTGATGTCCCGGAAGGTGCTGAGAAAGAGCACCACCTCGTCAGCCTCATTGCGGATCGGCGCCACCTGCACGTAGAGCCAGATGGGGCTCCCTGCACAAGCGCGAGGCACGGGGGCAGGGCGGCATGGAGTGTGTCAAATGTCCTCCTCCCACAATGCAACAAGTACTGCACATCATGGGATCTCCTTTGCCAGTACCAAAATATACTAATAGGGTTTTTCCCCTTTTTTCTGGCAACAAAACTGACACCTTTTGCAAGGAGTATTGTTTTTTTTGTTTGCATTTGACTGCAGGTATTGTGGTTAATGCAAGCATGATTCCTTGCAAAAGGTGTCAGTTTTGTTGCCAGAAAAAAGTGGAAAAACCCTATTAGTAAGTACTGCACACGCAGAGGCAATGTCCCGGTGAGCGCCGACCAGTGACAGGGATTGCCTGATGTCTCTGCACTTTCGTGTCGCAACTCCATCGTCACCGTCAGCAATTACGACGAATCCACTGCTAGATGAAGGCCTTCCCAAGCGGTTGCCATCTCTCACTCTCCCACACGAGGTGACGGCCACCACTTGCAGCTATTCTCGATTATTACAATAGCTATGATTGATTATGATTACATTCTACTTTTACTTAACTGGAAGGCAGCTGAGGATTTGATAAGTTCCATTAATGTGAGTCACAGAGTAATGCTTGAAGTATTCAATTGACTTAAAATGTAGAAGGTATACCTGAACTGGGCACTTAGAAATTGTAACAGGCTCATTTGGCTTATCAAATCATTTAATGAAGCCTATGATTAGCTCTGTAACCTGCAGTTGGGACGGAAAAAAGAGCTTGAATAATGCATAAAAAAGATCATGATAATTTTCCAAGAGCTACCCCAGGCAGATTATCATCTACATTTAAATAATGAAATTCATGTTCTTTTTATATATATACATCTTGCTTTTGTTACCCCCTTACAATTTAATGGATTAAATCAAACTTTACTGGACAAAATATCTGGTTGAAATGTGCATGTCAAGATGGAGTCAAATAATAACTTAAAAAACAATGGTACTCAAAAATTGTAAATGTTATGGATTCACTCTTCAACACATCGGTGGGCTAAAGCAGTGAACTATTTGTCTTTTGTCAACATGCCACTTTTTTGCTGATTGGCCGTGTCGGGTGGTGGAGGGTTACAACACATTTATAAACAACGCGATCTAACCCAAAAACGTTTATTATGAATAATATTGGTCGCGAAAGCCTACGTGTTAAACTGATTATAGATAATATTGGTCTTGAAAGCCAACTACGTGTTAAACTGATGCTATTTAATCCGTTTACTGTACTGTTATTTTATGGCCACCATGCAGCCGACTTGCTTCAGGAGTTTAATAAATGCAATTTATCCGTAGACCTTCATCACCAATCTTCGGAATCATAATTAGTTTACTTTAGATTAGATTGTCAAAGAGGCATAACGCCCCTTTTTTTACTGTGACCCTCCACTTCCCGACAGAGCCAATAAAATCGAGTTGCCTCGTGGACAAATACGCCAAATGATTAGATTTTTTTTCAGCAAACGGGAAATTTGAAAAGCAAACAAAATGTTGGCGACTTCGCACGACGTTTTCCGCCGCACATCACCACATCCACCATCGTCAGCATCGTCAACCACGTGTTTCATCCACTTATGATTTACTTTCAATCACATATACTACTCATGAGGACATTGTTGTATTGAAGCAGATTTTCCCGAGGGGGGAAGGAGGGGGGGGCCTCTGTAGGCCTCTTCACCCGAAGCCTATTTCTATTTCAACCAAGGGAACGGCCTCGGCTGCCTCTCTCATCTCCGCCGCAGCATTTTCCAAAGCCGTGCTCCGACACGAGCCGAAGGAGCAAAGGGGACAACCACGTGGGCTTCCCGCCGTCATGTTTGCGCTCGTCGGAGCCGCGTGTCGTTCGGCGTTCGGCGTGGATGTCCGAATGTTTTGTTTTTGCTTCTTTCTTTTCTTCCTCCGCGTGCCAACGGGGACCTTCTTCGGCTGCCATGGAGCTTCATCGGCCTCCGCAGGCGCATCGAGCGAAACGCCGGAGATGAACGCGAGACGCCGATCTGGCTCGGGTCTTGCGTAGACCGGTGGCAGGGTGACGGGCAGAGGTCGCAACCGGGTACCCGATACCCGTACCTTACCCGATACCGGGCTACCCGTACCCAGCCGGGTACAGGTAACCGTTTGCGACCCTGGTGCGGCCGGGTACGGGTACGGGTAGGCCGTGAGTCACTGGTGAGTAACTGTTTGTCACTCATTTCGGGTAGGGTACGGGTACGGGTAGGGAACGGGTACCCGTACCCGGCCGGGTACGGTTATCCATTTGCGACCCTGATGCGGCCGGGTACGGGTAAGGAATCAAAACCCGTTTGCGACCTCTGGTGACGGGTGTCATGCTGTCTTCCACCGGAGATGGCTCTTTTCATCGTATGTGTTAGTGTGTATATGTGCTGTGGTGACATTGCGGGGAGCGGTAGTGTGGTGGTTAACGCACCGCGCTACGAACCCGGCGACCCGGGTTTCCATGCCCGCTCACGGCCAACACCGATGACCTTTATCTGAACCGGTCCTGGGCCTCCCCTAGGGGGGTGTGTGATTAACGTCGCCACTGGGGAAACAAAGGTGGCTATGCGCGGTGCCAGCCACCCACCCCCTCGTGTGCCGTGTCGGACTTCATAGGTACTCGCTAGACAGCATTTGCCCCAAAAGTCTCTTAAGGCTCCACGGGGGATCTTTGTGTTTGTCTTTGCCCTTGTGTTGACATCTCGCGGGTTTGGATCGGACTGTCTGTTATCCATCTCCTCGCTGAATGAATTCAGCCCCATTCACGACCAAACGGAATGACAGGATTCTGACGTGAAACGTGCCAGACACCTATTGGCCTTTACAATGCACACACTGACATTGCCCTTTTTTATATATAGAGAGTTCGAGGATTTTTTTTTGTATCAGACGTGTCGACACACAAAATGTCTTGGGTCGCAGCCATCCCAATAGCAACATTGCATTCCCCCCCCTCTCTACCCCGCTTGTTGACAAAACACGCGACCGCCCACATCTCACCACCTGTTGCGTTATTCCAGGGCGGCCCCCTGCACAATCGTTGCGTGCGTCTGTGCGTGTCTGTGTGCGGCGGTGCAGCGGTTAGCGCGTCGCGCTACGAAACCGAAGACCCCAGTTCGATCCCCGCTCGCGGTCAACACCAGTGACGAATATCTGAACCGGCTCTGGGCCTTCCCTAGGTCGACTCAGCCTCTGATGCGGTGTGTAAACATCACCACTAGGGAGGCAAAGGTGTCTCGGCGTGGTGCTGGCCACCCACCCACCCCCTCGTGTGCGGTGCCAGCCTTCATAGGTATTCGCTAACAGCACTTGCCCCAACAGTCTGTTAATGGTATATGGGAGATCTTTGTCTTTTTTGCGTGCAGATCGTAAGCTGTAACGGGTATGACACAACGTCTTGTATGGATCTGATCTGAAAGAATGAGTTTGAATATAATCACTGGTGTTTACTACCTGCCTACAATGATGTATGTTTCAGGAACATAATCATTTAAGAAAAGAAAATTGAACAAAAATTTAAAAGTGTTGCAAGTTGGGGCGAAGCGGGATGCACCACGATTGTAATAGCACAGAGAGACAGAGGGGGAACGTGCGCAGGATGAAGGCATCATTCAAACCGATGAGAAAAGTGAAGTGCACTTGGACAGGACGACATCACGAGAAGGGATGATGGCCAATGATCAAGAATAGCCGTGGAGCGGCAGCCGAAGAATGAAATGCGTCCGAGATTGAATGGAGACATTCAATCCCGCCTGTTTGGGTTTCTGCAGCCGTCTGGAACGTTCTTACTTCCGATGCTATGAAGTCGAAATAGAAAAGTAATTTAATTAGAACTGCTTTTTTCTATTCTTGGTTCTTTCGGTAAAGTCACGTAGAAGGGAATTTTTTTAATAATAAAAATATGAATCCCTGCAGTCACGAAAGCTTTAAATCAAAATTCTGCTTTTTTTGTGTTTAGTTTGTTGTCGTTTCCCTGTACCTCCGGTTATGTACGGTGCGAAAGAAGTTCAACATACATACATTCTGTGTGCAGGCGCTGGGTGGATTGTTACATCACAGAACCGTGAGAGATGGCTTGGGGAGACTTCCATACAGTAGCGGATTGATCATGGCTAATAATGGTGATGATGGGATTTGTCCTGAGGGGATAATGTTGCCGTGGCAAGATGGTGCCGGATGGAAATCACCCGACTTGATTGGATTTCCTTACAAATCAAGCTGTTCCACGTTTTCCACTGAATATCAAAACCCGCACATATGCCTCAGTCAGCACAATGTGTCTATTATCAGACATGTGCAGCGCACTACTCTCATGAAGTTTGACACAACACCAGAACCAGAGCTCAGCACAAAATCGATTCCTGCCACCCGAACACAAATGGCGCCGACCCTGTTAGAAATGCATGAATGCAGAAGAATGTCACACCCATGTAAGTATGTAAAACGATGCAAAATTCGTACATAATAAACAAAACCATGCATTTCGATTTAAAGCTTTCGTGACTGCAGGGATTCATCTTCTTGGTTCTTTCGGTAAAGTCACGTAGAAGGGAAGTAATAAAATAATAAAATAAAACATTATATTACTTCCCTTCTACGTGACTTTACCGAAAGAACCAAGAAGACAAAACCATGCAACTCTTATTTGCCCTAACGGGCTGTTGCTGTAGCACACTTATATTGCCCGTGCTTCAGTGTCTTTACTTTTAAGCCCATACCATCCGACGGCTAGCGGGCACATAACCTTTGCTGCTTCATTGGCCCCGAGTGCTGTGCATTTTTATTTTCATCACTATAAGTCACAATACTTCCGCTCCGGCTGGATGAAGGCCTCCCCAAGTCGTCGCCCTATGCACATGGCTTTGCAATACAAGAATCCCATCTCACTCCTGCACGAGAGATTCATCTCATCACTCCGTCTCCGTAGCGGTCGCCCTCCCGGGCGCATTTCCCTCCTTTGACTGCCGCTCCATCGCAGGTCTCGTCCAATCGCTGACATCCCGCAACAGTGACATGGTGTCCTTCCCAATCCGAATTGAGAATCTTCTTACCACCCATTATGACGTCTCTTAACTTGCAACACATTCCTGCGGAGGGAGCTAGTGGGAACGTTGGGTTGCTCGGTCAATGGCCAGGATCAACGGCGGCGTGGTGTATTCCGCAAATATGGCCGACTGTGAGGGCGGGCACAAGCCGGCGTGAGTAGGTTAAACGTTGAGTTTTATAAGGGCACCACGGGGTGACCAGCCCCTACCCACCCAGCCCCACCCCTCCCACCCTCCACCCAGCCCCACCCTCCCCACCCAGCCCCTCCCCACACTCCCCACCCAGCCCCTCTCCACGCTCCCCACCCAGCCCCTCCCCATCCAGCCCCTCCCCACCCAGCCCCTCCCCACCCAGCCCCTTCCCACCCAGCCCCTCCCTGCATGACGGACACAATAATCCCCTGTGGGCTGGTGTAACCAGGAGGTTCCTACCAGTATAAATTCCCTCTATCCCACGTGTTCTGCTTTCTCTCTGTTTCTCGGTGCAATTCCAAGCATCTGCCTTTCCATTATTCTTGCGCACTTTTTCAGCTTTTGTTCCGTTTCCTTTGCGAGTGTCGTTGTTTACAAATCCACGTGTCGTAGCCAGAAAAAAATATGCACTGAAACGAAGGTTTATTCTGTAAGTATATTGGTATGTCACTATCCATTATCAAGTGCATTTTTCTATGGGCACTCAAACCTGCTCTCTTTGGCCTCTTTATTTAATCATTTTGAGTTTAGTCCACCTTCAATAATAATAATAATACGTACCTGGTTATATTTTCCGGCTGTGTCCCTCCAACAAATATCTTTATTTGTATCGCGAGCGTAGTGCACGTGACCTTCGTTGTGCTCACATTCATCTTGAGGCCCACTTTACCGCCTATTATGAAGTCCTGAAATCGTTTCCTGTAGTTCATGTATACATGTTCGTATTATGCCTATGTCGTCAGCGAATTATGTTTATGCATCTATTTTTCCAATACAATTTTCGCAAACTGTCTTCTCATGCTGCTGCCGCCGCGAATATTCTTTTGCTCAACTCTGCTAGTGATGTTTATTCTGTTACATTCTTGCCTGCAGTCTCAGTGTCGCTCTTCCATCCTCGTGAGTGGTTAATGACGTTTTTAAATACCTTTGTTTGGATTTGATGCACGACTGCATCAAAAGCTCGGAATAATGCAATTTGTTATTCGTTGAATCTTGATTTGAAGCTTTCGTGACTGCAGGAATCCATACTCTTTGGTTATTTCGGTAAAGTCACGTGGGTAGAAAATAAAATAAATCACGACGTTTCGGGTGCAACACAAGCGTCCATCATCAGGTGGGAAAGCATGGTCTGCTGCTGAGGCAAACTGTTTTAAAAGGTTTGAAATGGGTGTAGCTCAAGGGTCATAAAGAAGTGGCCAGAGCTAGTGATGTTAATGTGAGAGATTAGCATGTAACTGTAAGATAGGAAAGCGTGTTATTCGTTCGTCTATTCCATGAATCTGATGGGTTGCGTAAATATATTTATGTTTTACTTAGAACGACAGAATAATAAAGGAGATGTAATGTTTGCTCATCTACTCTACATTCCATAATCCGGCTACCGGGAAGAATTTGGTCAACGGTGGAAACAACTCTCTCCCAAATTCCAGCCTGCTCACGTGATTGTTTGGCATCTAAATTGTCTACTGATCCCATTGATCTTCGTTAAGAAATTGCATGTGATGCATGACTGGATCTCAAGATAAGAATAATGGCACATGGGGAAAATGTAGATATGTTTGATAGGAAGTTAATGGATGGATTTGTAATTCTTTCAAGTGAGTGTGCCATGCCTTTTTAATAATAAAAACAAGATTTAAGCATCATTTTACGCTTGAGATATTTAACATCTGTAAAAACACCACAACGTAGTGAAGTAATATGGCAGATTTTATTCCGACGGCTGGTCTCGCTTCTTTGGTGATGTCCACGGTTATTCCGACTGATCCAGGAGCTTCCCCTGCGAAGGGTTTACGTTCACTCCTTGGGGCGTGACCTCTGGGACTTGCTCCTCTGCAACGCATCTTCATCTGAGTGACACCGCGATTAGATTTGCTTAATGTTGCATTATTACTAAGCTGGAAGGCTGGGCCGGAATTCCGTGATTGGATCGGCGTAACGGACTCACGCGCTGTAAACGATTTCCACCAGTTCGCCTGCCTAATGTGGAGCAAAATGTGCGCCGATCATCTCCCCTCACCTCAGGGCATTTCTGTTGTGAATTGTTAACCTGCGAAATATCCATTTCTGAAAACCCTCCTATCGATCAAAATCCCCCCCCCCCCCCCCCCCGCCCGCCCCTCTTTGCGTTGGTAGCGAATTTTGGGAGAGAACCCAGTGGCTTTGCTCTGGCAGTCGATGCCTGACCGTCCCGCGTGAATAATTACCTCCTTATCATCCTCCCTTGTGAGCGCTTTAGAAGCAATTTTTAAACCACCGCATGTCGGGAGAGCTTTGCGCAATTGCAGCAGATACGGCCACGTTTAAGGTAAAAAAAAAAATTGAGGAATAAAAAAAAACCGCAAACAAATTCCGTGTCATTAAAATGGGCTCTGTGGGTTCCATTGTAAATGTATATAGCTGTGTGGAGCTAATACAGTGCAAGGTTACACATTTTTGACCCAAATATATATGTTTGCTGACGATAATGCCGCGAAGTTAATTTCCCTGCATGTTTTGTTGTATTTCTGTGGGTTGTGTTAGCCCCCGCACGCGGTAAGACCATGGGTGCTGAGTCAGCGCTGCAGTTTGCAGATTTAGTTCAAGTCATAAATAGTAATGGGGGGGGGGTAGAGCGGGAGTGAAATGGTTAGCGCACTGCTTTATGAACATGAACTGGATCAGAGCTTTGAGTTGGAAGATTCATCATCATCAAAGTCAAGTTTATTAGTTTAAGAAGGTACAAAATCACGAGACCAGGATGAGTCTCATTTGCAAGAGGCCCTTAGCAGTGATCATCACGAGTGAGCATCATCAGTCACAATTCTGGATGAAGAACTTCCCAAACCGTTGCCATATCTCACGGATCTGCGATGTAACAATCCACCCAGCACCTGCACACGAACTTATTTGATCGATCCATCTCCATTCCTTGGATGCCACTTGAATAATTTGCTGGTGAATATGTGGGCATATTTTTTTCTCAAAAACACAACATCCATTCCAGATTTGCGCACAGTGCGGATGCACCGTACCTTTCACGCACAGCACTACGAACCTCATCACCCGAGTTAAATTCCTAGCCATGCGATGTCTGAACCAGTGAAAATATGATTTCACAGCCCCATATGATTGACACGCAGTGGGAGGCATTCATCCAGCAGTGCATTGTCGAGGGAAGGCGATGACCTGGAGCGATTTGCCACTGGCTGGTGACGATGATGGTGATTGTTTAAAAAAAAAAAAAGACCGAGATTCTTACGTAGAGTTGTTTTCATCCCTACGGGCATTGAACCCTCACGGACGTTCGCGTCCATGACGCGTCTTGCCGCGTGTGGCTACTGTCTGCGAGCATTCGCGTGAGCCGAGGGCGCACTTACTGTTTTTCTTGTAGAGCAGAATCTCGAACGAGTTGCTCTCGTAGTTGTCAAAGGACTGCCGCACTTTCTCAACGGTGTCCTTGTCGGTGAGATCTCCGTACATGAAGCTGTAGGGGGGAGAGAGAAGAAAGGTAACAGAATCCTTTATAATGCACAAACGTTGTCAACGAGGAAGGATCATTGTGCGCGCGCGCGTGCGCGATTCGCGAAAGTAAAAGAAATGCTTTGAACGTCACGCCACATCCGTAAGTTTTAAAAGGTGTTTCTTGTTTAACCAGTCACGGATCAAAGTACATTTCCCATAAAGGTCCATACGTTCACAAATCTAAAGCAATTTATTTTACTAAGTAAGGCCCCACTGAGCTATATAGTTCTTTTCAGAAGCAACCTGGCAATCACAAATGATAGCTCAACGAAGTGGCTTATCGCGTGGAAATGTATCGCTGCCAAATACTCTAAATGCACGTTTCTAAATGTGGAGGGGAAAACCGGAGCACCCGGAGAAAATTCCACGCAACAACGGGGAGAGAGAGAGCGATTAGAGAGAACGATTAGAGAGAACATGCAAACTCCAAATATACAGCAGGCGTCGGGGTCGGGATCGAACCAGGCGAGGTAGGTAACATCCCGCGGCCGTGGCGCACAGAGTCGGTAGCGTAGCTAGCAGGTGTGCAGGCGGTGCAACTGCACCGGGGCCTTTGCACCGCAGCGGCCCAGGAGTCGGGTTGCGGATAAAGGGGAGGGGGGCAGAATGGCGGCATGGGCCCCCCATTTGATTCCTTGCTCCAGGGCCAATTCGAACTACGCTGTGTCGCTGATTATATAGCAGCGGTGTTTGTTAAGTTGTGCTTGTGTAGGCGCTGGGTGTTCACAGACGTCACCGTGTGAGGAATGGATTCAGTGATGCGGTGCTTTTATTCTTAAGCTCACAAAACGTGCATCGAATCGTGAATCGATGTTTTTAGATGTACGTATGTTTTACATAACGGGTTCACATGACTCCTCCAGTTCCTAGAAGCTGCTACATTCGCCACCGTGTTTAACATTTTATTAAAACAAAAATTAAAAGTTGCGACCTTGAAATTTAACAATCAATCGGATCGCTAGGAGGCGGACCGTGACACCCACATTAGGAAATAATGTATGTAAAATATAGTCATTGTTTAAAATATTCATTCGTTTAGTTATTAAATGCAACTGCGTCACATTGACAGTGTGCTCACTATGGGACCCTTTTAGCCAGCAGTAAGATGATGAAAAACAAGAACAGGCTTTAACCCTTTATTGCAATAATACAGAAAGTGTTAAGATGTTCGAACACCAAAATGGACTCCTATGACAAGGCATCAGGTCTGCATTGACCACACGTGCGTGTGGTAAAACACGCGAAGAGATATGCTTTGATAATAACGTATGCATTGTCCTTTAAACTGACAGTGGCCTGTACCAGGGACAGCTTGCTCGTCTCGCTGGCGCTAGAGACCAAACAACGCCAAAAGGCGAATAGCAATTCCCTTTCGTTATTATTATTTTATTTTGAAGGGTAAAGCCTCTTTCTCCTTTTTGTAAGTTGCGCTGACTACCTCCCAAGCTCTGTGTCCCGTATCTTTATTGGGAATGTGCTTCATCCCAATAATCACTCTCTCTCTTTTTTATATATGAAGTGTCGTGAATGTAGCCGCCACTTGAGGCTGCAGGTGTCATTCGAACCGATCACTTTCAACATATATATACGAATTCAAATATGCATCCGTCAGAGCCCATCAAATAAAGTTGTCAGGTGACCAAATATGCCGATTGGTTTAGTTTCTTAGCAACACCGGAGGAGGAACAATGGAAAAGCGAGAAAAGTGTTGGCAATTTTGCGCAACCAGCATCATCAGGTGTGAAATAGGTTTGAGTTCAAACGTGTCATTATACATAGACGCGCTCTAACCCAACAAGAAAACTGATTGCGGATCATAACATCGCCCGTGAAAGCCTACGTGTAAAATTAATGGGTGATTAACACATTCCTGCGGAGGGAGCTGGTAGGAACGTTGGGTTGCTCGGTCAATGGCCAGGGTCAACGGCGGCGTGGTGTATTCCGCAAATATGCCCGACTGTGAGGGCGGGCACAAGCCGGCGTGAGTAGGTTAAACGTTGAGTTTTATAAGGGCACCACGGGGTGACCAGCCCCTCCCCACCCAGCCCCACCCCTCCAACCCCGCACCCAGCCCCACCCTCCCCACCCAGCCCTTCCTCACCCTCCCCACCCAGCCCCTCCCCACCCTCCCCACCCAGCCC
>CM025636.2:4962708-5002029 GCA_014621495.2 Entosphenus tridentatus | reverse complement strand
GTCGTCACTAGGCCACTGATAATGTCGTCACTAGGCCACTGATAATGGCGTCACTATGCCACTGATAATGTCGTCACTATGCCACTGATAATGTCGTCACTATGCCACTGATAATGGCGTCACTATGCCACTAATAATGTCGTCACTAGGCCACTGATAATGTCACTATGCCACTGATAATGTCGTCACTATGCCACTGCTGGTGCGGTGTGCGAGCACGCTGGTTCTGAGGGATGGGCTGTCACGTTGCCGTCGTTATTGGGGGGGTTAGTTTAGCACGTGGTATGAGGCTTTCGGGACCAATATCGTCCATAATACAGTTTTTTTTTTTGTGAGATCGCGTAAATATTTACGGGATATGTATTATGTATCATTGGAGGGTGTTTGTCGAATGTCCGTAGGCTATCGCGACCAATATCATCCATAATACAGTAAATATTTATGCGATATAACCCCAAAAACTTGTATTATGTATTATTGGAGGGTGTTGGTCGGATGGCCGTACCCTTGCAATATAATTGATGAGGGTTGTAATGCCACGTGATTATTGAAATTATCGCGCCTACTTTGGAAAGTTTGTGCGGCCTGGCCAATGCGGAAAATGTGTACGTACCCAGCACACCACGTCCACCATACCTCACGCTACGCAGTGCCGGATTATCCTAGCGGCAAAAGTAGCTGCGCATGCTACGGGCCCCGCACTTTCAAGGGCCCCGCGCAAAATGCTTTCAAGCTATCAATTCCGGTTCAGTGATTCTGCAATTGCTCTATTACTATAGTACTATACTGCCTTCAACTTTATGAACGACTGGGTATTTAAGGTTAGCGATTTGTCGTATTATCTGACTTATAGCAAATGAAAAATACAATTACTTTCCCATGCAAGTAAAACATGTGTGCTTTATTGTTTTATTTAGGGCCCCTTTATGCCATATGCTTCAGGCCCCCGCACTAGCTTAATCCGGCACTGACGCTACGGCTAAGGCTGCTACTAACCCACTCCGCAGTCTACCTACCAGCGACGCGAAAAATATTCCGCGAGAAATGAAGCCCCGCTGGGACTGGGTTGAGATGGAAGGGGAGGGGGGGCGGTGGTGGTGGTGGAGGGGGGGACGACACAATGCTGCGCCACGGTTGGCGTGGGGATGCGTGGATTGCGTTCACGGGAAGGGGACCTACGCAGTCATGTGTTTTGATTTAGTGTGCTGATCTTAAAGGTGAATTGAAAAATGTTGACACTCCGACTGATGCTCCTGCTGTTGTGGAGTGACCCATGCAGCCAGCTATGGCTGCAGAGTTTGGTAATACATGTTATCATCGTTTATTGTGAAAATTTGGTCACAGTTCCTATGATCACTGTTTAATTGCTTTTATGGCTTTATTTTTGAAAAGTTTTTCGGTTTGGCCATGTTTGTTTGTTGTAGTACAGAGTTAGACTGATGGCCTTAATCTAAGTTGCCTTGTGGTTGTTGTTGTTTGACTTGCATCCCACTGGGATTTTTGCACACAGTGTTGGTGTACGGTGATTTTTCTGCAATATTTTGCTGTCTTTTCTTGGATTTTCTGTTTGCACATAGTCCCTGTAAGATGTTTTCTTGTTCATGTTTTTTTTTTGTTGCGGTTGCACCCGATTCAAGAGCCGAATGGCTCACAGGGCTATACCTAATAAATGAAACTTGAAACGCGTGCCGTGCCGGTGGTGGGGGTGCTGTGCTTGAGTTTGCTGCCAGTTTGCGAGGAGGCCTGGTGCAGGGTTTGTCTGGGGTTTTCACGGGCAACGATGATGTGTCGTCGATTGTTTGTTGTTGCTGTTTATTTTTAAAAAGCACAAAACAGTTGGAAGAATAAGAGGAGCACCGTGTTGTGTTTTTAGCAGTTGTGGTTTGAGGTGCAGAGTGACGGAGCATGCTGGGAGGTGCTTAGGAATAAAAGGGGCTCCTTGAACATCACAAAAAAACACATTTGCTTGGAAGATTATTCACACGATCCCCGGATGCAACGCCACACAAGTGTTCTTCGCGTGTTCAAAACAAATAGCTCGTGTTGCGCGAGTTTCTCTTTTTATTTCTCAACGTTTTATCGCCAGGTAGCTGTGGCAGGTTCTCTCTGGGTGCGAGCGATCAGACAGGTAACACACTACCCGGTTGTCCGTGAGCGTTTGCTGCCTCCGCGAGGTGATTATTGCATTTGCTTGCCCCTTGATAATCGTGGAGTCACGTGTGTGTGTGTCGAACTTCTTTAGCACCGTACGTAGCCAACCGTACTAATCGAAGGGGCTGGAGGACAACAAACTGAACACAAAAACAGCTGTGGATTTTACACCTGATGATGATTGCTTGTGTTGCAGTCGAAACGTCGTGAGAATTGTATTGTTTTATATTTTTTATTATGTTATTGTTTCCCTTCTAAGTGACTTTACCGAAAGAACCCAATAATATGAATCCCTGCAGTCACGAAAGCTTTAAATCAAAACAAAAACAGCTGTTCGAATGAACCAGTGGTGTTGCTAGCCCGATTTGCACGGTTGGTTACGTACGGTGCAAAAGAAGTTCGACAAACATACATGGGAGGGGGGACCCGGAGCAGAAATTAGTCTTGTGGGTCATGCTTAAAAATCTATGAAATTCTCGTGAGATGACAAAAGAGAAATAGATAAGATACATAGATGTAGTGAGGTAACAGAAATGTAGACAAACATATTAATTAGATGTCAAAAGATAGATTCATACAAGATAGTTATTTGTTCTGTTAATTAGCTGGCGGTTATGATGGATGTAACTTTGAGATGATATATATTCGACGCACACGTATTCTCTTGTGAATTCAGGGGGGCCCCATCTCATCTACGTGGGAGCCTAAAACTGTGCCTGCTTTGCCTGGGCCTGGCACTGCAATTGCGTGGCATTAAACAAGCAACCTCTGCTTCCGCACGCTGGCATTTTCACGTGCGCCCTGAAACACCGCAGGCCTCGTCTCGGCTCCAGATTAGCAACGTTCGCTACGTACGTCTGTTGGACGGCTTTCGCACCGTACGTAGCCAACCGTGCCAATCGTGAGGTGCGGGGGAAGGACAACAACACTAAACACAAACACATACAGGGTTGAGTGGATTTCGATTTAAAGCTTTCGTGACTGCAGGGATTCGTCTTCTTGGTTCTTTCGGTAAAGTCACGTGACTTTACCGAAAGAATCAAGAAGAAAAAAAAGGGTTGAGTGGCTTTGCCCGTGCGGCCATGGCAATGTCAACAGCTGTTGTCGATCCAGCCAAGCACCTCCAGTGCTCTCTGAGTCTGCGCATGCGTTCGTGTACACATTGTTTGTTGATGCTGCTTCGTTGACAGTCGTGCACAAGCACAATTCACAACAACAACAAAAAGCTCAACACATTCGTCAATAGCACTGTGATCTTAAAAAGACTAAAACAAATATATAACTGGCAACGTTTTGGGCAACATCCCTACTTCATATATATGTTAACTTATGAAAGTATACAAGTTAATGAATGTATATAAATGTGTATAATCAGCTCCACCTACTAGCAGTTGTGCACGAGTCGCTTTAAATTACTCGTGCGTACGTATGTTCTAGATAGTTTTCTTGAATTTAAATACATTAATTTACGTACGCTGGAGAAGAGCCATTGCCCAAAACGTCGCCTATTATATATTGTTCCTTTTAAGGCCACAGTGTTATTGACGAGCGTGAGTTATTCGTCAACAAATCTGGCCTGGGCTCATGGATTAAACAGCGCTACAATTTGGCAGCGTCATCAGGATAGTCCACAATTGGACGTGAACATAAAATGTGTTTTTTTTATATTATATAATAGGTGACCATATGAAATTGTATGATAAATGTATACGTAAGTTATAGTAGAAAAAAACAAGTCCTGGTGGTTGCTCTGTTGTTGTGTAATAGCTGCTGAAGCCTGCTTGCTCAATTGTTGATTTACGAACCAATCTGTTACATAAACTATGCAACAACAAAAAATCCCAATACATATATTGTTCGCATGAGACACGAGACTGATGGCATGATCAATTTAACGTTCGTGTCCTTTTTTGCGAAGCAACATAATGAGATATCAATCACTGTTGAGGAGTGTCTTCTGTTTCCAAAAATATGGTTAAGAACCTTTTGTAATATTGGAGTTGCTTTGACAGGTCATTCAGAAACATGGTCATAAGCAAACAAAAAATTGAATGGGAAAGCGCACAGAAGGAGCATGAAGATACGCCTTATACCGAGAGAAGTGTGGAGCTACACGTGGACCAGAGAGCATACGATTGTTAAGAATATGAAAAATATGAATCGGTTTTACCTTTCCAGGCAATAAAACAGGTGTTAAGATCTTCTTGATTCTTTCGGTAAAGTCACGTAGAAGGGAAATAATAAAATAATAAAAATAAAACTAGTCTTTTATTATAACAATAAAATAATAAAAATAAAACATAATAATTATTTTATTATGTTTTATTTTTATTTTTTTATTATTTCCCTTCTACGTCACTTTACCGAAAGAACCAAGAAGATGAATCCCTGCAGTCATGAAAGCTTTAAAGCGTGATGCTGATTCTAAAACCGGAGGACCCGGAGGAAAATCCACGCGACCACGAGGAGAAAGAGAGACACGCAAACGCCAAATATACAGCAGCAGGCGTCAGGGTCGAGATAGAATGCTATTGTAAAATCAGCTCGTGTGCCGACGCTAGATGGATGATTGCAGGATTGTGATAGATCACAAATGGTGGCAGATTGTAGATTGATCGTGGCTGATGATGACGAATATATGAGTTAATTTTTTTAAAGGAGGGTTCCAATGCCGTATCGGCAATTTAACACGTAGCATTTCGCGACCAATATTTTCCAGAATAGATTTTTTTTTCTGGCTGTCTCCTGATGAGGCTGGTTGTAATTACCGGCGTAACGACGTACTCGAATTGTAAACCTTGCGGGTTTACTCTCCAACACACCGGTGTGCTGAACTAATTAACTAATTGGCACGTTTTGTTTACGTGACAAAACCTTTCTACATGGCCGTGTCGGGTGGTGGCGTGTTTAACGACACATTTATATTTACGCGATCCTAACCCCCCCCTTCACCCAAAAAAAACATCTGTTATGATTGATGTCCCTCTGTTCAATTTCTCCCACTACCACGCTCAGTCTCTCAAACACGGGAAGCTCCCAATGACGATTGCCTTCCGTCTCAGGCGAAGGGTAATGACTTCTTATTCTTCTTCTCGGAGCTACTCGGATTTCAAACCGTGAGCCTTTTGTGTATTTTGTTGAAAAATATTCTCATTTAAAGATGCTCCTCTTGTGGAGCGGATCCAAAAACAGGTCCTAACGGCGCTGATGAATTATTTATGACCAGGCGGCTGCCAATCACGAAAATGCAATAGCTGGTGGCATGAAACCACGAGTAACACCACGACTATTAATACAATTTCCATATACAGAATGACATCAAGAATAGAGTGTTGAGTGAGTATCGTTGAATGTACTATATTACATTTTGTATTCGTAAAATAATGGAACATAGTTATTAATTTACGGCTGCTTTAGATTGGAATGTTATTTATTATTAATATGCAATTTAGAATATTCCAGGTTCTGTGTAAATATTGAGGCTTGACCAAACTAAGGTATATTTGACGATTATGTTTTCATTTCAGATTACAGTAATAGGTTTTAGTGGAAGTTCCTGACGAACCAGAGGCAGGCTGATGCCAAATTGGGATTTTTATGGGATAGTGGCTGCACCAAAGACTCATGGAGCTTTGTTTTTAATGGGCAAAATAGGCGGGGAAATATGCCATGCCACGTTTTTAATGGCTTTTATTTGATTTCGTGAAACAAGCTTATTTTTGGATGCCGTATGTAAATGAGTATTTTGCATTTGACACGGTCAAAAATATACTTCCAATTTTATTACAGTCGTGCTGTCGTCATTGTGTCACGCGATGAGGTGACCGTTTGGAACTCGGAGAGAAATGCACCACCCAAAGTGTTAGCGAGCGGTCCGTGGAAGGAGATATCACAGAACTCATTTCTGAGGTCCCTTCGAGTGAGCTGGTATCCACAATTTTGGTGCCGCGTTTTCTCGCGTACCCTGCTATAGAAATGTTTGTCACACGGCTATCGTATTTTTTTTTTCTGTTGCGGGGTATATTTGCCACATTAAGTGAAAACCCAGATGCAATATGATCGCTTCACACACCGGTCCTTGGAGACTGGACTGAGACCACCAACGGGAAGATGGCTGAATCATGGATTCGAACCTAGCGAATATAAACTAAACTTAAAACTAAACTACTTCTATCTTTCCAGGCAAGGCCCACTGAGCTATATAGCGATAGGTTTCAGAAGCAACCTGGCCACAAATGATAGCTCAAGCAAGTGGCTTATTATGTGGACATTTATTGCAGCCAAAAACTCTAAACGCGTGATGTTAATTCTAAATGTGGAGGGAAAACCCGGAGAACCGGGAGAAAAATCCACAACCACAGGGAGAGAGACACGCAAACTCCAAATATACAGGCGTCAGGGTCGGGATCGAACCCACGACCTCCTGCATGGAAGGCGAGGTAGTTAACATCTCACCACAATGGCACTAAATATCACCGGTGCCAATCCAGAGCTCGGAACCTTGACACACCCCGTCCTCCTTGCGTCAAGCATTTGAGAAGCCCCATCTCCCCCCCCCTCCCCTCCCAAAACACTGGTCAACAAAAAAAAATTCTGGCCTGGACTTTTGCAGCTGTTTTAGACTAATTTCAGGGTGCTGATTCCAAATCTGATCTCAGATTTGCTCTATCACATCTCATTTTTATGCTATCGGCATACCACATTTTCATTGATTTTACCCGAAATTAACTCTGTCACTTATGATTGCAAGTTGTTGCGAGTCAGTGACTGCTTTAGTGTTAAAATATGGTGCTGTATTTTTAGGATAGTGTGTTTATAATATCATTTTATGTAGATATCCACATTTATTTAATATTTTTCTTCTGCAGTTTTTATTGAAAATGCAATATTTGATATCTCAAAAACCTGATGTGATAGACAAAAACTGATGCCAGATTTGGAATCAGCAAGCCAAAATTACTTTTAAACCGTTGGAATACCTTATGCCAGAAAAAGTGTGTTGACCAGTGTAATTACCATAATGCAGTTCCACAACGTGAAGTTTTAGATATTGTAATGTGTCAAGGAATATGTCGGTATATTTTTGCTGGACGAAAAAGAAAACCCACTTGATTTATATCCTTGCTCACTGGAAGCTCCTGGATGTTTGTTTCATGCTTAAAATACCCCGAAAAAAAATCGATGGATTGAGCTGAGAGCCGCATAATTAACATGGAACATGCACCCTGAAAAGGCGTAAGACCAACATGCCGTGGCTACCCGATTTATATAGTTCACATCACTCTTAATTACACTGCAGCAGCCTTTTTGTCAGTTATGCCGTGCATGAGCAATTATGGCCTTATTAAATGCATGTTCTTGAAAGAGAGAGAGAGAGCTTAAAATGTGCCTGTTTATGCACTCGAGAACCATATGGCCGAGCTAAATTGTATTTTAATGCCGAGTCGTCGGTTTGGAAAGCACGAGGCAGCCTCTGATGCCGAACCGGGGGCCTCGTTTGCCGAAGTAAAATAATTTGCTCAACATGCGCTTCGTAACACATGTATTTGCATGCAAAAAAGGGAAGTATTATTGTATGCTCCTGATTTATTATGAGACGCTCCCGAAAGTTAAGACGCGCCCGCAAACTCGTGCCTGGTGGTGTAAAGAAAGTTATACAAATCTGGCTATGCAAAAAATAACACCTATCGCATTATAAGAAGAACCCCCTTTTTTTTTTTGCTAGAAGATACGACGAAATAACCAGTTGGTTTTATTTTGTAATCCGAAGTATACGAAAGCGCACAATAGCTCCTCCTCGTGAATGGAGGAAGCAATAATGGTGTGAGCCCAGTTCGCGAGTAATCTGGTTCAACTACAAAAACGTGTTGCCACAATTCTTGCTCTTCCTCTTAAGTTCCGTATCGTCATCTAAAAAGTGACCACACGACTAACCTCGTGCCACGGCAGATCTCTCGCCTACTTCAGCAGTTTTTTTTGTTGCTGTGGTTGTCCCACCTGATGACGATTGCTTGTGTTGCGATCGAAATGTCGTGATCTATGATTTTTCTACCTACGTGACTTTTCCGCAAGAATCAAAGAGTGTACGGATTCTAGATTTGAAGCTTTCGTGACTGCAAGGATTCATACTCTTAAGTTTTTTCGGTAAAGTCACGTAGGTACAAAATAATAATGAAATTAAATAACAATAATAATAATAATAAATGCAAATAACTAAATTAAATCACGACGTTTCGGAGGCTTGTGTTTTTTTTTACCGAAAAAACCTAAGAGTAGTTTATGGATTACTGAAGTCACGAAAGCTTCAAATCAAAATATATTCCCGTCGTCTCCTGTCTGGAGTCGATCGCGTTTATTCGGAAAATTTCAGACTTCTATTTTTTTTTGTCCCAAATCTTTCTTTCCTGCATCTGTTCGTACTGAACATGTCACGTGCACAATTGTGTTATATCCCATCCGGTTTCACTCTCATTGCGTGTTCAAACGATTACAGCTTTCGCTCCTGTATCGTCTCCATTCTCCTGGGCTTATTCTTACGTCTTCATAGATAAACGGTGTGGCTCAATGTTAACATGCCGTGATGAATAATTTATCTGCTCGTGAAGTTTCAAACAATTCACGTTTCGGGCATTGGCGCTTTTTTTTTAAAGTTTGGCCAGTGTTGACTCAGTCGATTAATTTCTCCACGTGGTTTGGGGAAATAAAAGCACCTCTTGGTGAATCTGTGCCACTTCATACCAACTCGACCGCGGTGGTACGATGGGTATATGAGGCCCTGGCACAGTAATGTGTAATTCCAAACACAGCCGCCAGGCTGGTAGAGGAATTGAGATGGGAGCGCAAGCACGTGTGACACTGTGACCTTTGACATTTACCATTGCATCGCCAGTTGAATAATGATCGCGTTTAGGAACAAATCCAGAAATGTTGCTCTGGCTCGTTAATCTCCAAACATTTTCATTTTCCACAAACTCCCCCCTTCCTGTCTGCCGACAGCTTGGCAAGCGCCCGGCGGTCAAACGCAGACAGTCCGCTTGGCGACCGGCGGTGCAAAGAGGTGTTGGCGGTGTGGTCCCGTCAAGTGCGTCGGCGTCCCTCGGAAACCTCGGGTGGGTAAATGGGTTCAAGTACTTTTTTTCTCGATCTGCGCCCAGAGAGTTTTTTTTTCTCCCTCTCTCTCTCTTTATCCCTCTCCATCTCTCTTCTCTTAGCTCGGTTAAGTGGTTGCTTCGTCATACGCGTCTTAAAGAGCACTCTTGAGATTGAAAGGGCTATCGTGCGCTGTTTCTCCACCCGCCCACCAACCCACCCACATCCACCCTCCCCCCCCTGCCCATCTCACTCTCCCAAGGCCCTGTTCACCACACACGGTGACGGATTTCTGCAGCTGTCCTGGCGTGGGTGGCTGGGGACGGGGCGACTTTAATTTTGGAAATCGGCAGTGTAGGGCCATATCCCTACTTAATGTTGAACTGCTTACTCAAATTGAGTGAGAGATAGAGAGAGAGAGACTTTATCTCTCTGCTGCTGCTGCTGCACTCGTGAGCAGTGCAACTGAGCAGATTGTGACGGCGACACGGCGAGTGGAGGCCCGGACAATCGGCGCTCGCTTGGCTTTCGCAACAATTCAAATATTCTTGGGTTTTTTCGGTAAAGTCACGTAGGTAAAAAAATCTAAGTAGTTACATTTAAATAAAATACAAATCACGACCTTTCGGAGGCAACACAAGCCTCCGTCTTCAGGTGGAACCGTCACAGCACGATAGCTGTATCAAGTAATTTTTTACCTACGTGACTTTACCGAAAAAACCCAAGAATATGAATCCTTGCAGTCACGAAAGCTTCAAATCTACAACGATTCAAATGTCGATCGGGCACTCCCCCCCCGCCCCCACACACACAACGCTCTCTCTCGCTAGCGTCCCACGACTTAGAGCCGGGCTTTGCGAGTCGCTTTGTTCTCATCGAGTAGCTTCTGCACATTCACACGTGACGGCCCTTTTTGTCAATCAAGTGCTGGATGGAGAGCCTCTCCTCACGCCGTACGGAGTCGTGGGGAAGCGGGGGGGGGGTGATAGTATTTGAACATACTTCACCACGCTGGTCAGTGCACGTTGGCAATAGCTGGAAGCGCAGAAGTGCAGTGCAACGATGGATTTCGCTACCACTCTCAATTACGTCACTCGGCAGTGACCTGTGGCACATGCCCAGGACTCGTGCTTCTCTTGGCCGATGTGCTCTGAAGGAGTCCGGGACGTCGCTGATTCTGTACTTTTATATTTTTTAAGTCATTGTTATTGACGAATGTCTGGAGTTTATATCGTCATTTGGGAATGGTGGTCATCCATTGCAAGCGCTATCAAGGTTCACCTGTGTATCCTTGGTTCTTTCGGTAAAGTCACGTAGATAGAAAATAAAATAAAATTTTATAAAATATAAATTTGCTTAGAAGCAGGATTGCCCCCTCTTTTCTCTCTGCCTGATGAAGACCGCTTGTGTTACGATCGAAACGTCGTGGGTTTTTGCCTCATTATTTTCAAAAAAAAATTTGTATTTAATTTAAATTTAGTATCTTTCATTTTTATTTTATTTTCTAGCTACGTGACGTTACAGAAAGAACCAAGAATATGAATTCCTGCAGTCACGAAAGTTTTAAGTCCAAATTTAAAGCTCGCCTGTATGTTGTGTGTTGTACCTGCCCCGATTGAACATCTGTGGAAAAAATAGCTTCATAGCTCATCAAATTTATCCAGTATAAATACATACTCGTAATCCCAATTCATCGCTCCACACACGGATGGCCGCGTGGTTGCCTATTCGAGGACCGATATGCAGGGATGAGAATACAGGTGGACGTGCCAGCTTTAAACGGAAACGTTTGACTTTCCCCTCCCCTCCTCCCCCATTCAGGGTCATTTCGAAGAGTTTGGGAGGTGCCCCCTTGTTAACCTCTCAGAGGCAAACACGACAGAAGCTTCACGTTGGCCGTGTGTACGTGCGTGGGACGAGGGAGCGGTGGTGTAGCGGTTAGCGCGCTGCCCTATGAACCTGGCGACCCGGGTTCGATTCCCGCTCACGGCCAACACTATTTGACGAGTATCTGAACAGGTGCCGGGCCTCACCTAGGTCGACTCAGCCTTAAATGAGTACCTAGTGGGATGTGTAAACATCGCCACTGGGAAGACAAAGGCGGTCGGGCATGGTGCTGGTCACCCACCCACTCGTGTGCCGTGCTGGCCTTCATAGGTGCTCGCTAACAGCACTTGCCCCAACAGTCTGTTACGGGTTATACTGTACGAGGGAGCTTTGTGTTTTTTTGTACCTTGAACTTCTTTCGCACCGTACGTAGCCGACCGTGCTAATCGGAGGTGCGGTGGGGGGCATGGGCAAGTTCAGTCGCGGCGCCATTTTCCTCCCCATATCCGGGCAAATTTACTGCAGAATGAACTTTAATGTAACAATATATATAAGTACTTTACAAATGCATTTTTTTTCTTTCACTAAATGGCAATGTGTGAATACGTACATTCATTGGTCAATAAATTGATAATCTGCATGAACAGTGCGCAAAACACACATTGTAATAGTAACACGGCTAAGTGTCGCACTGAAAACACTGAGGGCGTGGCGATGTGTTGATTTATCGATGACTGTGGATTCTCACCGTCTGCGATGTTACGCGCTTGAAAGATCGCGGGTGTAAGAAGGCTGCAACATCTCTCGGCTTCAATGCGCGGTTTGTGCAAAGGGTTCAGTGGCCACCCCCCGTGCAGCCACATGAGGCGCCGACATCTTAACCACAATGCGGAGGGAAACCAAAGTTGACTAAATCGATTCCAGGGCCCAAGACGCGACCCCGAATTGCAACAGTTCGTCAACGCATCGCGTGCCTGCAGATGATCGTGTTCGAGGTGAAGAATAATTGTTGCAGTAGCAACACTTTGGGCACTTTAACCCGCGTCTTCCACTCGATGGTGTTGTTTGAATCTCACAGTGCGCTGCACAGACAGTACAGGGCTCAACGACAATAACAGCCTTGCATTTGACGTGCATCCTTGTTTGTTTACATGTTTGTACGATAGTTCAATGCTTAACGTATCTGTAGCTTGGTGTCGTAACTTGTGCTCCGTTCAACCCCGTATATGAATTTTCCCGAGCCCATTTGCTCTGCAGATGATTACATTTTAAACATTTTTTCAATTCCTCCTGCGACACGGTTGTTGTTGTTGTTTTTTTCATTTGGCGTTTTTTGGTTAAAAAAAAAAATCGTGAAAAATCGTGAGCCAGATCACCCTTCTTGCAAACGAGTCTCTTATCCGGCTCTTGCGAGTGGTCTCAAACGACGTACAGCTGAAAGTGACAGACAAGGCGGAGATCGCACTGCGCGTGCCATGCGATCGTCACAGGACGTGCAAGCGAGCCATGCACGGGTGGTGGGTGTTTTGCCTGTTTGCAAGCAGAATTACTTTCGCGTGCCCCTCAACCTATTTGCAGCCTGCAAGCATGCATATTGCATGTTGTTGTGATGCGTTTCCTCATCAATTCCAAAGTGTTGGGATTGGTTTGCCGTGCTTGCAGTTGTGAAACTGAAGATGGCAGTACTTTTTAATTTACTTACATTATTAGCACCGATAATGTAGTGTCAAATTTATGAATCAGTTTCATTTAAGATTCATGAATCTGCGAAATCGCTGCATGTTAAACTGAAGGTACGGTAATTGATTGGCATTGCCGTACAAATAGAAATGATAATGCTGCAACAAGATGAAAATGATTGGATAGAATTTGATTTTTTTTTGAGAAAGAAATTAGGGCAGATAAACACGTGATATTATAATGCATACATCGATAGCAACGAAGCTAATCAAACAAAGCAACAAGCGTGGATTGCAAATTAAGTTCCAAATAGGGAGTTGACATTTGCAACAGCACTTATTTGCTAACATGTTATGCTTTTATTTCAATCTATAAGCGTTGCCAACTCTGTAAACTGTCTCCTCCAGAAGAAGAATTGGGCATCTGCACAGAAGCACCCACAGCCAAGTCTCTGGGAATCTGTGAGACGCCGATGCAGCAAATCCCGTCCACTGATGCTTCCATTCAAATGTATTCCGCTCACGTTACATGCATTGCGTTGTGTGCACGATAACCTATTTTTTTCTTTACAAATTATGTATTTGCTCGTGCTACATTCAGGCTAATAGAGTCTACAAAACTGTACTTCTATTAAAGACAACGGGAAACAACACAAATGAAACGTCAGAAATAACTTTCGAAGCAGGGAGTTGACATTCAGCGAAACACTCTTTGTGAAAATGTTTAGTTTCGTAAAATATTCAACATTTGAACCTTATGGCGGGACCCCGGGGTCCCATTAGCCCCCGGCTCTCGCATAAACATATTATAATGTAAACAAAAACTTTGCTCTTTTTCACCAACTAGTTTGAAGTGTTGTCTTGTTAAACTATGCCTTTCAAACTGAAAACTACTTACCTGCATTTCGATTTAAAGCTTTCGTGACTGCATGGATTCATCTTCTTGGTTCTTTCGGTAAAGTCACGTAGAAGGGAAGTAATAAAATAATAAAAATAAAACATAATAAAATAATTCTCACGACGTTTCGGCCACAACGCAAGCAGCCGTCCTCAGGTGAAGAACAGGTCTGTCAGAAAGACAGCGTCTGAATGAAAACCACCAGGCTTGGCTGCGTATATTTAAGCTGGCTTGGAAAGGGAAAGAGCGCCCCGACAAAGGAATTCGCATATCAAGAGGAATCTAGCATACCCATGGGAAATGCAGGTATGCGACCAGTACCACTTATGCCCGTGCATTATGCATGAATAGCAGCATCGAAGGGAGGGGATATGGGAAATGCAGGTATGTGATTAGTACTACTTATGCCCGTGCATTATACAGGATTAGCAGCATCAAGGGGAGGGGATATGGGAAATGCAGGTATGTGATTAGTACTACTTTTGCCCGTACACTATCGAAAAAAATATTTACACCCCTCTGTCAATCATCTTGTTTCTCAGTGTGGATTTGTGAACACACTTTGTAAACAGTACATTAAATAGTACGCGTTTTCAATGCGCTGTTCATATTGTAACAAGTGTTTATACCAATCTTACTCTACAGAGTAGTGGGTCGCCGGTCCTCTTATCCGCATTGATACGAGCGGTATGTGGGGACTATGGCTTAACCGCAAAAAAATATATCTGCACAGATGCATACGGACAAGAGAAGTATTATCAAACAGGAGGAATTAACGGTGCAACGCATCTCATTTGTTAAATATCTGCAGGTAATAGGATTGTCATCGATTGATCCTGGCTGCAGATATTGGTAGGTCACAAATAATAATGAAGATAAGAGAGCAGTTTCACTGTATGATGCAAACCGCTATGACAAATAAAGGACTTAAGTCGTGTAGGCAGTTTGAGCAGCTTTGGATAACACTTATGATCCTAATTCTAGATTTAAAGCTTTCGTGACTGCAAGGATTCATATTCTTAGGTTTTTTCGGTCACCTGAAGACGGAAGCTTGTGTTGCCTCCGAAACGTCGTGATTTTTATTTCATTTTTATTTTACTTTTATTAATTTTATTAATTTTAATTTTATACCTACGTGACTTTACCGAAAAAACCTAAGAATACTTATGATCTTGGCCATACCCGAGCATGGAGTGCATTCGCTTGTTCAGCTCTTCTGCGCATTCGTCCTCGACATTTATGTGAGCGGTGGGACGGAGTCGCCAATTTGTTTAATTAATTACGATTTTGACTTCCGTTTATTCCGGACCCCGGGGTCCTGCCAAAAGGTTAATTTGTTATTCTTGAATCGAATGGTGACAATTCCACCAAACGGCTCGTTGAGTGGGGAGTGAATCGTTGCAACCCCAAGCTAATTGTTTGTCACTTAATTATTCTTCTGAAAGAAAAACAAATCTGAATTATATATAAATTAAGGCCCTCTTTGTTGAAATAAATTATGAAAATAAAGTCAGTGAAACTAAAAAGATTTCATTATTTCATCAAACCGTGACCCTTAGACCATGAAAGGCTCATCAAATTGCGAGGAATGAGAGAGAAAGGGGTGATGAGGGCGGTGTTTAAGGTTACATTTACGACATGCCAAGTGTCTGGACACCTTGTGAAATTGTTCCACACTCTCGTCTACACCCGTGGCTGAAACAGATCATGCGGCGGCAGGGAGTTGCCGATGTCATCAAACCATCTCTCTGGGTGCCCTCCGTCTCTGTCGGAGGGCGCGGGTGCACGCGGCCACTTCGTAGCGCGCACGGATCGAGCGTTGCTTAGAGTCACAGTCTATCGACTTGTTATCCGCTGCACACTTCAGTGCGGGCATTTGAGATCTGACAGCTCACACCTTTATTTCGTGAGCAGGGCTTGAGAGAAGCCCACGACAAAAAAAAGAGGAGAGGATGGAGAAAATATATTCCGGAAAAATAACTTCCGTGGTTTTTTTTCATGCTCCTCCGATATTGGCAACAAGAGAAACAAGTTTTCGTTGATGCCGTAGATCTAAACTTTAAACTATTTTTTTTATTAGAACCAGGTAAAGCCCACTGAGCTGTATAGATATATTTCGATTTAAAGCTTTCGTGACTGCAGGGATTTATTTTCTTGGTTCTTTCGGTAAAGTCACGTAGAATGGAAATAATAAAATAAAAAAAATAAAACAATAAAATAATTCTCACGACGTTTCGGCCACAACGCAAGCAGCCGTCCTCAGGTGAAGAACAGGTCTGTCGTATAGATATATTATTCATAAGCGTAAACATACATTTTTCATAAGCGGTCTGGCCACAAATGAAAGCTCAAGGAAGTGACTTATCACGTGGAAGTTTACAGCAGCCAACATCGTCTGTACTCGCGTTGATGGGAGTTCTGGGTGGTGGTGGTGCACACCCGCAATCCATCGCTGTGGAGGCAGCAGCGAGGGTTGGTGGATCACCGCACGAGCGTCGTGAAACTCCCTTCCCGTGGGCATCGAGTTCACCGCACCCTGGCTCGCCGGGAGAAGAGGCAGCACAGCAAGTAGATTAAACCATTTTTTTATTTTACCAGGTAAGGCCCACTGAGCTATGAAGTTCTCTTTTTTCAGAAGCGACCTGGCCACACATGATAGCTTAACAAAGTGGATTACCACGTGAAAAGTTAACTCAACCAAATTATTGAAGCAAATGTTTCTAAATGTGGAGGGAAAACCCTGGAGGACCCAGGGAAAAATCCACTCAACCACGGGGAGGGAGACACGCAAACTCCAAATGCACAGCAGGCATCAGGGTCAGAATCTAACCTACGCCCTCCTTCATACCAGGCGAGGGAGATAACATCTCGCCACCTTGGGATTAATCTCCGTCTGCTGCTATCTGTATGGGGACAGGGTGTTGTCTGACCCCCCCCCCCTCCTAACGTGTGGGATTTGTCCGGTTTCATCCCACGTGTATAAATCGCTCATCAGCGGAGTTGGCCAAGAATCCCCAATGTAGTACGACAGAGCTTGGGCAATTTTTGGTAGCAACGGTTGCGGCTTTCTTTTCCGCTCGTCCGTGGTTTGCCACGCCTCTGAATCTACGGAGACTGTGCGCTTTAAATGTATAACCTTTAAATTAAAGGACTCCAATATGCTGCCCCGAACTTGGCCCCTTAAATGCTCGTTTTATTCCATTGACCTTTATGTTAAAACCAGGCAGGAGCCCTTTGATGGCTAGAGGTCAGCAATAACGATAGAGCAAAGTAGAGGAATCGTGCCCGATCGAATGTTAACCATCGAGATGGAGTGATGACTTCGGCTCGTGTGCAGGTGTTGGGTTGATCTTTACAGAACCACGATGGCATAACCTCGAGTGATGGTAACGGCTGGCGGATGCTTTCATCCATCAGCGGATTGATCTTGGTCGTTGATGATGATGATCATCATCATCTCTGCATGCTCTTGCCCCACCTCGTCTCGCTGAATGTCTCCTCCCGCCCGCTCCACTCTCAATGTCTCCTCTACTCATGACCCTCCACCCCCCCTCCTGTTTGTGCACAATCACAGTCGCCGCTCCTGTTCCCGACTCACCCCCTTGCACTGCGACAAACTTCCCCTCCACATAAAGCGAGAAGCACCCTCTCCCAAGGCCGGATCAAGGCACGGGGCTTCAGGGGCTGCAGCCCCGGGGCCTCCGCCAGCTGGAGGGGGCTTCCAGAGATTGAAGTAAAAAGTTATTTCGATTGTGAATGCTGAATTTTATCTGTTGTTAGCCTTGTAAAAATACATTAGATTTTTCTTTAACTTTTTTTCCTTTTTTAAATATTACTGGGGGCCCCACAGTACCTATAGCCAGGGGCCTACAAAATCTTATTTCAGCCCCCCCCCTGTCTGTTTTCCACTCCCCCCCTCAACCCCCCCCCCCCCACCTCTTTCTCCGTGGCCCCATCCTCCCCTACATCCCTATGGATGTCCCCGTAATTCCCGCACCCACTCAACCTCCCTCCCCATACCCCATCCCTATTCACCGTATCACGTTGAGCAACCATAATTGTACCGCTCATTGCCCTTGTAAAGCGCCTTGGATAAAAAAAAGCGCTATTTACATTATAAGATAAGACATTGAGATCAGAAGTATCTGATTTCAAAGGAGGCGTGCATAAAATAAATTCACTGCAACCGCAACGGTTTACTCGACAAATAAATCACGCCGTTAAACATTTTAACGGCGATTATCACAACAGCCCAATGATTTCGATTTAAAGCTTTCGTGACTGCAGGGATTCATCTTCTTGGTTCTTTCGGTAAAATCACGTAGAAAGGAAATAATAAAATAATAAAAATTAAACTAAATAAAATAATTCTCACGACGTTTCGGCCACAACGCAAGCAGCCGTCCTCATGTGAAGAACAGGTCTGTCGGTAAGACAGCGTCTGAATGAAACACCTCAGGCTTGGCAGCGTATATTTAAGCTGGGTTGCGTTGTGGCCGAAACGTCGTAATAATTATTTTATTATGGTTTTTTTTCCCTTCTACGTGACTTTACCGAAAAAACCAAGAAGTTGAAGCCCAATGATTATATAGTGCGTTACATTAAAGCACAGTTAACCATCGTAGTAAACGGCGAACAGAAAGTACGTTTGAAAAGTGTAATGAATTAAGAGCACGGAGTTTAAAATATATCTGTTAACAAGCGAGCACTGGAACATTAAAAGGTTCCAAAGTGCCACAATTTAAAATGCAGCAATGAAACATCACAGATGGTAACCATCGTTACAGTCATGGTCTAATAATACAGAACATTTTAAAAAACGGAGCACAATGACCAAAACATAAAACAAAATCGATTAAATTAAAGCTGATAAGATAATTCTACTTAGCTGGGTTTTTGGTCATTTACATTTATAAATATCCCTATTTCTCTCTTGGTCTCGCTTGTAATGTGAATCTGCTCACTCGCCATGAGAATCACGCTCTACCGGAGGTAATAACTAATCTCTGACACTGTGCGTGCTGTCTTGTGGAAATTGGTGCATGCTACTATTACTACTACAGTACTACACTTTTTTTTTACCCAGGAAAGCCTGACTTTGCAAGCAAATCAATGCATGTTGAACTTCTTTCGCACCGTGCGTAGCCAGCCGTGCTAATCGGAGGTGCAAATATTGCTGTGCATATTCCAATTGAGTAATTTGCAGGTATTCTTTGTTTTTTGTTTTTCAAACGGGTTCACATTTGCACCACTGCACCGGCACAGAGTGGCCTACTCTTGCTCGTTGCGTCATGGGATCTTTAAACGTCCAACGTGAAGCGGTCGGTGCAATAGTATTGTTACGGTTAATAACACCCCGCGGAAATAACCAGGGGCGGCAGCTGAATTCGAACCGTGAAACCTCTGCAACAGACGGCTAAACGCGTTGTTACCGCGCGAGGCCGCGTCGCCACCCCACGCGAAGACCAAACTCTGACCCCCCGGTGGCCAGGGTGTTTCTCACGGGCATTTCAAAATGCCACACGGGAAGTGTCGCGGTGTTTTGAGTGGAGACGCGGTGCACGAGTGGGGTGAAGATGTGGGGCGGGGGGCGAGGGGGCGAGTGGCGGCCGAGCGGGCGGGCGGGTGAGAGGTCCTTGACCGGCACTCTGATGGGGCCAAGGGTTGGGAGAGGCGTGGTCAAGCCACTTAAGCTGCTGAAAGCGCAGAGGGCCACAGGTCTGAGTGGTTGGGTACGATTCCGGCTCAGCAACCTCCCCCCCCCCCATCCCGCCACTCGCCACCCCACTGTTACCACGTGCCCGTATACAAGCCTCAATCCAAATGCAAAATTGAGCACAATTTAAGTCAATTTGTCGCGGGATTGCAGCCTCCGGCCGCATTTATGTAACTTGTAAAGCGTTTTACATCGAACCAAGGTGGCGAGACAAGCTGCAATCTGATGCAAAATTACAATGCCAAATCTCCCGTTGAAGCCCAAAACGCTCTTCTTTTTTTAAGAAATGAAATTTTCCGAAATCACAGCATTCATCCGTAAATGCAGGGGTTGTCCATTGGTGGTGCGTGAAAAGAGCACCACACCGCAGGACCGATCAGGTTCCATTCTTCTAGGGGTAATCGGTTCCTTGTAGGGCATTTAAAGGGTTAAAGGCAATTGCTTGCTCATGACACTGCTGGCGGAACGGTCTCTACTAGCTAAGAGGGTAGGTTGGTGTCTTGGAAGCAATCGGAGTACCCATACTTTACCCCACCGAACGCCACAACCTGCCCATCGACTTGACTGTGGCGTACAAATCTAGCAGTACACTACGGCAACATTGGATACCCAACAACAACAGCAACAACAAACATTCTCTTTCGCTATTCCCCTCGAGGGTGATTTGCAAGGAGCGAGGTGATTTCGCTCAGCGACGGGGCTATGTAATTTCACTATTTGTGGTGTGTAGAGTGCCTCTATTCGACGCGATCAATTTGCAACGGGGAGAAGGCTCGGGGAGGTCGTTGCAGCCAGGATGGTATTAATACAAGGGCTCTGTCGGCTCTAGCCGAGGGTCTCGGATATTGAGGGCTCACAGAACATGTTTATGGGCGCGCCACAGTGGAGAGATGTTGATTACCTCGCCTGGTATACAGAAGGTCGTGGGTTCGACCCGGAAGCATGTATATTTGGAGTTTGTATGTTCTCCCCGTGGTCGTGTGGATTTTACTCCGGGTCCTCCAGTTTTTCCCTCCACATTTATAATAATGAACATGCGTTTAGAGTATTTGGCCGCTTTAGATTTCCACACGATGAGTCACTTCGTTGGGCTGTCATTTGTGGCCAGGTTGCTTCTGAAAAAGAGCTGTATAGCTCAGTGGGTCTTGTCTCGTAAAATTAAAATAGTTTGATCGTTTTTACAGTTTTGAACAACACCCAGAATAGTTTATGAGCAGTTTATTTAGAATGTCCCTGTGGGCTAAGAAGCACTGGGATCGGGGTTAATCAACAAAACAGAAAAACTGTTAAACTAAAAACACAAAGTTTTCCACAGGTCGCATCAAAAATATAAATACAACAAATACAGCGATGAAAAAAGTCAAAATATTTTAAGCGTGTGCAAAGAACAGTCAGCCTTTGTGCGTTAAGGAAATTAACCATCAGCGGTTCATGATGAACTGCATAGTGGTCGTCTTAGTTTTAGGTCACCATCAAAACAAATGTGAGCGAATGTGACCAAGCAACAGACAGCAAAGGTGGACAACGTTAGACTGGATAATCCTATTGGGACTCATCAGCACAATCATGTCACCAATGCTCACTGCTGCAAAGCTTGGCTCTGGAAACCTCATATATGTGTAAAGTCCCCAATTCCATACTGTGGCCCATTAGCTTGGCTAATGCCAACAATAATAACATCTGTGAATGAGGAGGAATAAAACCCCCATCATAACATGATTATAGTGCAGGCCAGAAAACCATAATTCTGAAAAAACAATAACAACAACACAGAAAAACCACAAAACCATTTGCATTATGCAAAAAAATAATGATTTTTTTTTAATCTTCTGTTATGTTTTTTTCTCGTCATGTACAGAATTTATATTCATTGGTTCTTTCGGTAAAGTCATAATAAATAAAAGTAAAAAATATTTATATTTTTATTCACTTTATTTTTATTCTTATTTTCTATCTACGTGACTTCAACGAAAGAACCAAAGAATATGAATTCCTGCAGTCACGAAAGTTTTAAGTCAAAATGTAACAGAATTTATTATTAAAAGGCATCGCATCACGATGGTGAGGGATGTCGCCGTGGTGTAATGGTCAGCACGCTGGACTTGCGATCCAGAAATCACCACTTCAATGTGACGTCCCAGCGCGGCACTTGAAGCAATCGATCAATTGGTTTGTTGTGTGGACGGTGAATATTTATACCACAATTACATTTCTTATCACATTGCTATGATATAAAAAAAATAATCATTATCGAAAAAATTGTGTTCCTATTTTTTACGTAAATCGTTTCCAAACATAATTTTTGTGGTTTTCCACTCAATTGAACTAATGAGGTAGCTCATCTTCTGCGCACAGCCGTGGGCCTTGTGAAAGAAATTCCACATTCATATTAGGACGGGGGGGGGGGGTAGGATGAGTCTAACTTTAGGAAATTCATTGTTGAATCCCCCCATTAAGTGGTTCTTATATTCTTTGCGCCGCAAGGGTGACCGTCTGAGTTAGCCTCCCCCATCCCCCCCTCCCCCCCCGGCTGGGATTCAAAATGTAAGGCTTGTGATAACGATCCGCGCGGTCTACTGACATGCCATCTCCCTGGATAAATACGTCGTGATCCCAACTCAAAGCACCCGACTTGTGCAGTATTTCTCTACAGATTACCACTTTGTGTTAATAATTACATGCAGGCGTGTTTTTATTTATTTTACTTTGTAATAACTGAAAGGGAATTAATGAGCCGTGCTTTGCAACACCACGGTGACATTTTGTAAAAAAAAGAAAAAACCGTAATTAACTAATTATGTTATATGTTTCTCCCGTGGGAACACTAATCTGGTAATATCCCACCACTGTGATTACAAGTGTTGTGACTGGAGAGCAACGTGTCTTTAAACGTTGTGAAACAGAAAGTTGATACAAACCTGAGCAAAAAATGTTTTTGCTAAATTAGTTGGCGATGCTGCTGCTGCTGTATTGGCAGTGGTGCGCAAACAACTAAAGCTTCGGCACGTTTGCCAACAACACTGTGACCTTTAAAGGCAACAAATGCATAATAGGCGACGTCTCAAACAATGGACCTTGTTCATAGCACATGATGTTGGGCCATTGCCCGAAACGTCAGCTGTTTATATATGTTTGTTTACGTTTAAGGCTGCAGCGTTATTGATGAACGTCAGGTTTTTTTTCCTCTCGCAAATAAATATGCAAGATGAGCGTGATGAAAATAACATTCACCCATAATCAACACATTGAGTCCCACAACGGTTTGCAAACTTAAAAGCTTGTTTATGCTATTAAATTCCAATAATTATCGATTACTTCATACCTTAAATAGGTTAGTTATTGTGTAATTTTAAACAAAATAATGTAAATGTACTACAGTACTCACACTCATGGCCTACCCTACACCACATCGGCACAAACCACGACAGTAGATGCGGATAGCTGATACACAAATGGAAAATTAAAAAGCTCTCGAGTAGTGTGTGACTGTGGTCGTCCAAAACACACCATACAACGTATAACGACGCAACGCCCAATCCACAAATACGAAGGAGACATCACAGGGATAGATTCCGCGACTCCTGACGCGGTTATCTGGCTTCACCACCCTCAATGTGACATTTTAGTTGTTGTCCTGCATCTCCATGAGCAATACGAAGAGTAAGAAGACTCAATTTTGATTTGAAGCTTTCGTGACTGCAGGGATTCATATTCTTGGTTCTTTCGGTAAAGTCACGTCGAAGGTAAACAATAAAATAATAATACAATTCTCGTTTTATATTTTTATTATTTATTGTTTACCTTCTACGTGACTTTACCGAAAGAACCAAGAATATAATAAGAATACTGTATAGTCCATCAAATGTAATGGCGTGATGATTGATACTGAACAGTAAGACACCCCACGAGATAATATCACTTGCTTTAGAATTTAGATCGTTTATGTAGTAATCATCATCATGGTGAGGGCGATTTACCAAGAAACGCCACCACCCGAATCTCACGGATGTTCTCACGGGAGTTCTCAGCAGAGCCGTGGCATTCGGACGTTTGGCCAATTCCTCTGTGTGAACGATTTTCTTCGTGTGGGACGAAGCCAGGGAACCACACACGGATTAAAGGATCCGATGCTGTCCTGCCATCTCCTGGTCAGCTCTAATATTGAGCCTGCTCACACCTTCCTGGGTTATTCCCAGACATTCTCAAGTACGAACCAGGCTCGATCCCCTTACTGAGCTTCCGTGATCTGCCAACACTGGTCGCTCATCTCAGATAACCCCGCTTGGCTTCTGAGATCCGATGCGATCTGGGTGCATTCAGGTTCATTCAGCGGATGCAATTCTAAACTCTACAAACGTTTGTGTTAGCAAGACACTCTGGAGCAATGCACTTTTAAATCTAGACTGGAAACTCTTTGCTTGAAAAACAGATTTTTTTGTGTTTAGTTTGTTGTCCTTCCACCGCACCTCCGATTATCACGGTGGGTTACGTACGGTGCGAAAGAAGTTCAACATACACAGTACATACAACGTTTGTCCTGCTCTCGCTGAGCCGTGTTGTTTCAGTGTGGCTCCGTGAAAATGGCTTTACAAGCGCCACTGATTGTGGCCTCAACCTCCCCTCTATCACTCGAGCCACCGAGTCCGTGCTGCTGTACAAAGCAGGTGGCCGACTGCAACAGCAGCAGCAGTAGCAGCAGCAGGTGGTGATAGTGGCTGTGGTGGTGAGGCCCACCAGCACCGGAATTGTAACAGAGCATCTAATGTTACCCGTGCCAAGCAGCGAAGCAAACGTGCAGCTGTCGGCCAATTACGCTAAACTCGTGGGAGGCGAAGTTCAGAAGAAGAAGAAGAAACGAACGTTCGTGCAAAGCCACGCTAACGGCGGCGCGTGTGTCCCATCGCCCTCAGATGGTTTTTGTTTTCCGTGTTAGTCGGCCAATTTATTTGAATGCGCGACTTGCGCCGCCGTGGCCCGAGAGTGAACACCGCCACTGGGTACGAAAGGGGGCGAGGAGTGAAGAGTCGCCAACCAACACCGGGGGCAGAACAACAACGAAGGGATCGTTCCGTGATGAGATGAGGAGACGAGTATCTGACACAGCGGAAGGAGTCTGGGGGCTGGAGTGGGGGCGACGGGGATAAACTACACACACATGCATTGTTTTTGACTTTGGTGTATTGTTATGCAATTAAGACCACCGTCAAATTCCGAATTATAAGACGCGAGTTTTCTGCCTGAATATTAAAGCGAAGGTTTGTCTGTGCGTTTGATCATGTCAGGTTTATAGTACAGGTTTTTTTTTTGGGGGGGTGGCTAGATTGCGTGAATATAAATGTGTCGTTAAACCCGCCACCAGCCGACACGGCCAATTAGTAAGGTTTGTCACGTAAACAGAACATGCCAATTCGTTACTAGTACAGCACACCGGTGTGTTGGAGAGTAAATCCACAATATTTACAATCAGGTTTGTGTGTCACCAGATTTGTCTAGCTCGTGACACTGGGCACAAGACCCAGGGAACAACACGACCTCGCCTGGTGTACAGGAGGGGGTCGTGGGTTCGATGCCAGACCTTGACGCCTGCTGTATATTTAGAGTTTGGGTGCCTCTCCTTCTCCCTGTGGTCCCGTTAATTTGTCTTCGGGTGCTCCGGTTTCCCCCCCCCACTACACATTTAGAAATGACATCAAGACGTTTCGAATATTTGGCTGCTATACATTTCCACGCGATAAGCCACTTCATTGAGCTACCATTTGTGGCCAGGTCGCTTCTGAAAAAGAGCTATATGGCTCAGTGGGCCTTACCTGGTAAATAAAAAAAAAGTTTAGTTTTTTTTAAACGTGAACCGCCCGTATTTCACCATTCACAGGCCCACTTTGGGGCCCTTAACTGCGTGAGCCCGAGGGGAAAATGTCTCCTTTTGCCTCTTCCTCCCTCTCTCCCCACCAACACCACCGTCATCTGGGCGAGCATGGCCACGCAGCCGTTGCCCCAGGGCCGTCTTGCAGTCCGGAGGTCGTTTCCCAGGACCGCCATGTTCCTGGGAAATCCAGGACAGGTGGCAACGCCGGCGTGGAGCTTCCCCGCTTCCAATGCGCAAGGCGTGCGGGGGAAGTGGGAGGGAGATAGGTGGAGTGGTGGTGGTGGAGGGGTGGTGGTGGAGGGGGGAGGAGGATGGGTGGAGGGGGGGGCTTGCCCTTTCTTCACTCTTGCGTTGAGCAGCAGTTTATGCAGCGGCCGCCCCATTAAATGCTTGGGTTGGTAAACAAGGAGCTCAATAATTCACCCGACAATACGCCAAGCATCGCCGGGGAAATCCAATGGAGGCGGTAAATTTTGCCCCTTATAGCAAGATGTGCTCGCTTGGCCCAAGACAATGGCCACAGGGGCTTTGGTCCCAAGGATGGATCATCGAGCAAAAAGTTTAACAGCCTGCCAAAAAGCTCAGAATATATGATGCCTTTGCTCACTGTGCAAGTGGCTTGGCCTTAGAAACCACTTCTCAACCAGAGCAGGGGGCACAGGGGTTTGCTATCCAACCTGTAAACTCCGTTAAAACAATCCTACGTAGTAGGGTTATAAATAAAATAAATATATAAACACGCTCTATTCCGTTCGCTATCGCCAACATAAAGATACAATGTGTGATAGTCCCTCAACCTAATGGCCTTCCAGACTCGCGTTAGCGAGCGGCTTTTGTTTCAAACACGCAAACTCTGGACCCGTTTCACCCATTCCTAGGGCCGTTATAGATGTCCAAGTGATGATCATAAACCACTTCGTTGGGCTATCATTGGTGGCCAGGTTGCTTCTGAAACATATCGCTATATGGCTCAGTGGGCCTTACCTGGTAAAAAAATAAAACGTCGTTTAACTTGACTTGTACATATTTTAGGTGATTTGTTTACGTTTGCTAGACAGTTCTTTGCACTCCTGTCGTGTTTCGTTGTTGTTGTAACGTTCTGACCCGCCCCTACTGAACGTCTGTGAGAAAGAGCTTCATAGCTCATCGGATTCCTCGAGCATAAACACTGCTTCTGAAGAATCGGGGCATGCTAAAAAAGAAATTGTGTACTGCGGGATCAAAACGGATTCTGGCATCGCGAGGCCGCGAGGAGATGCTGACGATGTGGGGATGCTGACGATGTGGGGGTGCTGACGATGTAACATGAGATTGGTAATGGCTGAGAATGATGATGATGATGATGATCAATGCGCTGGGTTCACATCACCCCTGCAGCCACTTGAGGCGTTCCCATCCAACACAATGTTTAAAATGAATCAATTCTTTATTCAAATCGGCAACCGCGAAGAGGGGCTATTCATTGACTCGCTGGGTAATTTGGTGTAATGCAGGTGGGTGTGGCGAATGATTCAAATCCAGTCATTAAAACGTGTAACAACTGTGCATTATTATCCCAGGATAATGGGGTGGTGGGGGGGGTGTGTACTTTAATTATTAATATTCGCCACTTTTGACGCGTTAATTCTGCACGTGCCGTAAGTCGAGCACGAGGTGTCCATTGTAGCTGCGGCTCGGGATCTTGGCAAAGCTGTGCACCCGCGCGCGGGCGGGAAGATTTGTGCCCGGATGAGTCACTTCAAAGCCCGGCTCTCCGGTGTGTTCTCGCGTTGTGCCGCGGAATCTATCGCTCGGCGCGATGTCCGACGTTTCGCATCCACGTGCCGGACCCAAAGCAGCTCCTAGCTCGTGCGGCCAAACGTCGGGACACCCGTGCCCGACGACAAGCGGTGACAAAGGCGAAAGCGCATCGGGGTGAGAGCTGCTGCACCAACAGCACAACCGGCAGAAGAGAGACAAAAAAATGCTTAAAAGTCTTGTCTAGCGCGGCCAGGTGGGTGCTCTAATGGACAGGATATTTTCTCTCCGCGGTCAGGGTCCCCCCCCCCCCCCCCCCCCCCCAGCTGAAATCTTTCACCTCGGACCTTGCGATAATGTCCCGCAGCTGTGTTGCCGGTGAGCGCCGGGCATCGCCGTGGGAGAGACCACATTCGAGTGATGGTGCTGCTTCGCTGCTTCAAATAAGCGTTGAGGCAATTCTCGCCCATTCCCTGTTTACAACGCGACAGAGCCAGGTAGTGGACATTCTGCATTCCCAATGGCAGGGGGCGAGTCGATGCTTTTGGGCAATGACTCCCCACCTCCGACAAAGTGGTACTTATTCTATCGACCCTGGAAGGGTGATGGGTTGAGTCCACCTAAAGCCAAGATATTAACTCGCACCCTTCCGATTGCGTATACGCTGTGCCATTTGGAGTGGTTGTCCTATGCTCGCTCATGGCTCCTGGTGGAAGTCCTTGGTTCGATTACAGATGCAGTTGAGCTGTTTGTCGTTCTTGCCCCCTGCACCTCCAATGTGCGCGGTTGGCTACGTACGGCGCGAAATAAGTTCAAGATAAATGTGCCAACCCCTTTACATAATTATTATTCATATTCTTAGGTTTTTTCGGTAAAGTCACGTAGGTAAAAAATTTAAATTAATAAAAATAAAATAAAAATCACGACGTTTCGGAGGCAACACAAGCCTCTGTCTTCAGGTGGAACCGTCACAGCACGATAGCTGTATCAATAACTACTGTTGCCACGCTATTCCGAGTGCTACAGACAAAACCCCTATTTAACAAATGTTTAACTAAACTTAACTATTGCACTGTAATTGTATCTTATCTATGAAACCATTGGCTCCTGAACTCGGTACTGAGCTTAACCGTTCATTCGCTACTGTGTTCTTAAAGCTTCGGGAATCGGACATTATGCCGCCTTGTTCGCAGGAGAAAAACGCGGACTCAAAAAACGCAACGATTTGTCTGTCCAAAATATCGTGGTCGTTGGTGGTGTGTGGACAACCAATGAACAACACAAAGGCAAAGATGCCTCGTACAGACTCTTTAACAGACTGTATTGGCGAGTCCTGCTCACGGAGCAGCACCGATGAAGATCCGTAGTGAGACACGAAGCATCACGCCCTTAACGCGCACTGCACAAGGCACCCGGTTCGGATGAGTGTCACTGGTGTGGGCCTTGAGCGGGATTCAAAGTCAGAGGACCGGGTTCGTAGCGCAGCGCGGTAAACCGCTGCACCGCCGCTCCACACACCCACAGCATGACCCACATCGGCTGCACACACTTCTCACAGGGACACGTGGGCAAAACGCCACTCTCTGTGACGGACAAACGACACGCGGCCCGTATCCAACCTTGATGGACCCACCGTGAGAGGCGTTGAGGCAATGCTCGCCCATTCCCTGTTTAACAACATCCAAATGTCCCATTATAGTCGGCGAGGCGTGTGCAACCTTGGCTGGTAAGCAAGGCATAGTGCGGCTTAATTCAGATGGCTGTAGTAACAACGCTACTAAATTACGTGCGATTTGGAAAATCTTTAACATCATTAAGTGCAGGCTCTAAACCTTGACGCTTTCAGTTGTGTTCACGTTGATTAAACTCTTGTTAACGCCGTGTTTGATCCACATCCCAACTAAGCAACGCTCCGCACAACAATGCAATATTTAAAAACATTGAATAAACCGCGATATTAACAGTGGACGTCATACAAGAGGAATGCCTTTTATGTGCATTTTTTTTTATTTAGAAAATATTTTTCTGCTTCCGATGTTTAACTGACATTTGTTTTGTTGTACACGTTCCACTAGAAAGTGTTTACTCTTGTGATACGATCAACGTTTGGTCTCATTGAGCCGTTACCGTATGGAACGCTCTTCCCTCCGGTATTAGGAAGTTATGCATTTTAAAATCAATTGAATAGCCACGCGACAGTTATTTAACGTCTGCTACAGCCGCTTGCATCATTGCGTGCTTGCGGATGCCCAGAGTCCACGTGAAACTCATGATGTGGCGCGAATGAGCCTGCTCCTCGTGTGCATGTGTGTGCTAGTTGGATTACACTGGTCAACACACTTTTTCTGGCATAAGGTATTCCAACGGTTTTAAGGTAATTTTGGGGTGCTGATTCCATATCAAATATTGCATTTTCAATAAAAACTGCAGAAGAAAAATATTAAATAAATGTGGATATCTACATAAAATGATATTATAAACACACTATCCTAAAAAATACAGCACCATATTTTAACACTAAAGCAGTCACTGACTCGCAACAACTTGCAATCATAAGTGACAGAGTTAATTTCGGGTAAAGTCAATGAAAATGGGGTATGCTGATAGCATAACAATGAGATGTGATGGAGCAAATCTGAGATCAGATTTGGAATCAGCATCCTGAAATTAGTCTAAAACAGCTGCAAAAGTCCAGGCCAGAAAAAAAATGTGTTGACCAGTGTTATTATTATTCAGTCACAGTCATGGCTTGGCTTCGCGAACGAAGATCTAGGAAGCACATTCACGTCTTCTGCAGGCACGCTGGTGGCTGAAGAGGCCGATGCGGGACAAGCAGGTCCTGCCACAACAGCTGCAAATATAGGTCTGATCTGGGATGGGTACTGAGGGATCACGGTTCTTCCTCCTTCTCCTTTTGTCCTCCATACGGGCCCTGCGGGTATCTTCGAAGAAGGAGGTGGCCTGGTGGACTGTGTGCCGCCAGGAGTTGCGATCAGCTGCTTGTGTTGCCCACTGATGGTGATCGATGCAGCAAGCAGTGAGGGACTTCTTCAGGGAGTCTTTGTATTATTATTAACGTCACAAGATCGTGAGAGGTGGAGGCGGCTCGGTAGGGGGGGGGGACCTTAATCCAGAGGTGGATTAACCATGGCCAACGACGATGATGACGACGCTCTAGAGTGCGTTGTGTGTGTGTGTGTGTTTATGAGGACATCGATGCTTGTTCTTTATTTCATCACCGAAGGTCGTCAGGCTACCGTGTTAACCTTCTCGCATCACCACCGTTGCCTGTAAGAAACACAGCCAAATTCGCCAGTGGAGGTAATGTTCATGAGTCTCGCACTCCGCCCACACGGCCCCCGTAATAACGCGAATTTATTTACTGCTAATTAAAAAATGTTTCGTGTGTTATTCGCCCTGTTGAGCGAGTCGTACTTTTTTGTTTTACATTTGCCTCTTATTTTGGTTCGCCTTTGCTCGATTGCCAAGCGGGGCGTATGAGTTTCGCTCTTTTTTGTTTTGTTTGGAATGCGGTGGTAATCATCGCCGGCGACAACATCGTGCACGACACCGCAGCGCGTGATTACACCGGAGCACCTCTGTCGGCGGCATTTGGACGTTGGGCGCGAATCCGTTTATTCCCGGCTGTTATTACTTCTTCGTAGCGCGCTAATTGCCGCGTGAATCTCTGTTACGAGTAACGCAGCAGCGGCGACAATGACGACTCGAGATGAAATACAAGAGAGGAGCTGGCACGGCCGATGCGATAGTTCACGTGGAGTGAGGCGCATTGTGCCGGATGGTTTTTTTTGCGCTTAATTTTTTTTTGCAGCGGCGGCACGAGCAAGCAACTGCATGGCTGCACCTTTTACCTAATAGATTTGTAAACCCCCATTTTGGGTTGTCGCTGTTTTAACACGTTTAAATGTGGAGGTTTTATTTTACACGTACTAGTAAGGCTTTCACGACCAATATTGTCCATAATAAAAGGGTTTTTATTTTTTTATTTAAAGCTTTCGTGATTGCAGGGATTCATATTCTTGGTTCTTTCGGTAAAGTCACGTAGAAAGGAAATATACAATAATAAAAAATATTAAACAATAACATTCTCACGACGTTTCGACTGCAACACAAGCAATCATCATCAGGTGGGAAATCCACAGCAAGAGTTTTTGTTTTGGGTTAGATCTCGCAAATATAAATGTGCCGTGAAACCCACCACCACCCGACACAGCCAATTATTAATAAGGGTTGTCACGTCAACAAAATGTGACAATTTAGTTTCTACTTCAGCACGCCGGTGTGTAGGAGAGTAAACCAAAACATTGACCTATTTGATACTATGGTATTGCATTGCTAAGCCGAGCATGGAATGGGAAATAATGAAACTATTAAAGTACGTAATTAACAGTCCCAAGAACAGAGGTATACCACGCTAAATTAATTCTTTAAAAAATAAGTCGGTTATTTAAGGCACACCCGGGCTACGATGACGTCATCATAACCATTTAAATCACCAGTTTATCGGAACTATTGTTGCGTGACGGACAGCGTGCGCGTTTTACGTAGTACACGTAAGGTTGCGATGATTGCTTTGCGGGAGGCTTTTTGTTGCGTTAACTGCACTTGAAGAACTGTAACGTAATCGATGTTAGCCACTGGAAGCATGGATATGCACATGATAAATACAACACGAATGTGAAATTCAAGTAAAAAAGCGATGGGGAAATTGATGTTGGGATAAATTCTCATATCGTGAAAATGTATGGGAGTATATTGTCTGGTGACCCTTGCACGTGTCCATCCTGAGTGAGATGATGAGAGGTTCAGGAATGGTCATTCTCGCAGCAATAGCAGCAGCGGTTTTTGGCTGGCTATTGATCAGAGACGGTCACTGTGTAATAAAGCTCGTTGAGACGACTTCTGGAATCCGTCTTTTATTCAACTTATGTTACAGTTACTTCACGCTGCTGATAGGCAGCGTGAGAGGGACAGACAGACAGAGAGAGACGCACTGCCACGTGGCAAGTCGGAGCCCCGCTCCCGCGTGGCCCCCTTCCTCTGTTCGTTCCCGTTCTGACCACGTGTCGTTCGTCTCCACCCCTATTTAATACCCGGGTCACGTGCTACGCTTCAGCCAATCCTCGTTAGCCTGCATCGAATCTTCCAGGCTCCCTCGTCAGCTCCCGGGACCACGCCCCTGACTCATCTCCCCATTGGCTGAGGCCAAAGCCAGCAGACCCAATCCTTATAGCTGTCACCTTCTTCTTGGTTTTTTCGGTAAAGTCACGTAAATCAGGACCGGCAGAGCCAATCACCATGACAAGTTGTGATACGTCAGTGAGCCGGATATATCCTCATATTACAACTGCATCGCGCACTTTCAGATGCGCTTCTGCGTCCGTATGGAACGCTCTTCCCTCCGGTATTAGGAAGTTATGCATTTTAAAATCTACATCGAAAACTCATTTTCTTTATAACTGATTTTTGTTTTTAGTTTGTTCATCCCCCGCGCCCCCGGTCACCACGATTGACTATGTACGGCGCGAAAAAAGTTCAGCGTACATACATATCTTATAAGGACATCTTTTTACTGCTCACCTAGAATTAGTTTTCATATATCTATTATTATTTTCATCTCGTCAGCAAATAGTTCACTTTAAACATCTTGATTTGAATATTTCTCATTGAAAGAATATTAAAAATTATAATTTGTTTCTCTGTTTTGCATGAATTTCCATTTACATGCCGATTGCATGGACCTGAACACTTCATCAATAAAGACCTCCTCCTGGAAATATTTTACTTGAACAATTGTCATCATCAGCCATGGTCAATCCACTGCTGGATGATGGCCTCCCACAACCTCTGCCATCTCTCACGATCCTGTGATGTAATAATCCACTTGGCAACTGCACGGGTTGATTTGATGGCTCCATCTCCTTGGTAGACATCCTCTTATTACGTTTCCCACTTTTTGAGAGGATACGTTTATTATATTCCTTTTTGGGCTACAATCGCGGTCTAATTCGTACTTTATGCCTAATTGGCAGAGATGCTGGCAATTCAAATCCGTTACACACGGATGGTGGAAAGCTATTACAGTGACATCTGGTGTGGCCTAACAATTATTCAAATAAAAGGGCCTGTGACCTATATTAATTGCCAAATATACTGTTTGACCACTATATTTCCTGTCCTGATCTCACCCCCACTCAAAATTAATCACAGATATAAAACCGTTTCTTACGCGTCTGATCTCATTTCACTTATTGTCAGCTGAATGAATTTAAAAAAACACACACAATTGGTGCGCAGGGTTCACTCAGTGATTTTTGTCTCCATCTTTCATCGGTCGACGCTACGCTCTTACGTCCACGTGTAATAATGTCATCATGCAAGCTATTACTCATGCGATTTGCAAATTTAATTTAAAAAATGTATCGTATAATTTTCGAAAGATTAGTCCAGATGCTGGCTAGGGCTGGTGTTTTTTTTCTTTTGTTTCATTTTTTTTATCCAAAGAACAGTGGTGCGGCTGCGCCGACCTGGCCCAATGGTTTCGCGTTCGCATCTTGCCGCAGGCGTTAGTGGTTCAAATCCAGTAGGCCGCCCTGGTTAACACATGTGATGCATTAACCATAAAATACGCTTCACAGTGGATGCCATGGGTCCTGTAACGCCGTTGGCATGAGAGTTAGGCCATTGTGGGCTGGGGTCATGGTCCAGCTCTACCAAATGTTAAGAACATTACTCACGAATTTGCAAAACACGAATGTGCTTAAATTTACCAGAATCCTCCTGAAAAAAAGGGCATTGACACTGGGTGAGGCTTTCCTGGAGAAACGAGCGTAAACAAATTATATTAACACGGTAATTGCAAACTTAAAAATGCTCGACAGCAGTAAATTAAAAAGTAAAACCGGGGAGAGCACTGTGCCGCGTTTTGTCCGCGTCGTTTGCATCGTCCGAGACGGCATCGCTGAGCAGCGTCGGCCAAATTTCCAACGCGAACGATTTTTTTTCTCTGTCTCCGTTCGCTTTTGAAATTGAAAATTTAATTACCTAATTAAAGCATAAATTAATTCATAAAGCGAATTATCTTGGGGAGTGAAGCAAAAGAAAAAACCTCGGCAGAGTTAAATTTAGATCGCGTGATGGGAAATGAACATAATAACATGATAATGGAACCGGACAATTAATATAACTGATGACTGCTGTCACATCTTCATGCCCCACTCGTTGCACTTATACTTTGACATTTCGTAGGATCGTCGGCCGGCACGCACGAGCTCGGTGCGGCGAAGATCCACAGATGTCATAACTTACAGGAGCTGCAGCAGTAGATCCAGGATAAACAAACACAGACATATTTATCTTTCCCTGCTTCCATTTAGCAGTGGATGTACAGAATTTTGACACTCGCTCCCCCCCGTGCATCGATTTTTTTGTCAGTTTGTGTGCGGATTATTTGTACACCGTTGAAGAACTGGTCTTTTCAGACGCCCCAAGAGAAGAGACACGCATGCACACAGACAAAACAGACTGTTTGCTTTTTCATCTGGATGGACTGTTGGTCGTGGTGGTATAATATGTTGGTTGTTGCAGACCACAAGACGATGATGCGGGCAAAACCAATTATAATAGTTTTCAGGTGAAGGCATAACGATACCAAGTCATCATTTGAGGCCGAGTCGACCTAGGGGAGGCCCAGGACCGGTTCAGATACTCGTCACTGGTGTTGGCCGTGAGCGGGTATCGAACCCTGGTGGCCAAATTCGTGCTTCTCACACGCACACAAACACACACACACTACATGTGCTCCTTAAAAGTGACATTTTAATCCATAAAAGCACAGAACGATGAGACCCACTCTGTTGGCGATTTTGATTAATCGCAGAGTGCTTCGCATTGAAATGCTGGCGCGCGATAACATTCCAAACAAACAACAACGTCGTTGCCCCCCGTCCCCAAGATACGAAATTACTCATCCATAGACCGTGCCCGCTTGGCGCACGCGAACGCTCCTTGGTGCACGTGAACGATCTGGTGCACGCGAACGTTCCTTGGTGCACGTGAACGATCTGGTGCACGTGAACGCTCATTGGTTAACGCTCCTTGGCGCACGTGAACGATCTGGTGCACGCGAACGATCTGGTGCACGCGAACGCTCCTTGGTGCACGCGAACGATCTGGTGCACGTAAACGCTCCTTGGTGCACGCGAACGATCTGGTGCACGCGAATGCTCCTTGGTGCACGTGAACGATCTGGCGCACGCGAACGCTCCTTGGTGCACGTGAACGATCTGGCGCACGCGAATGCTCCTTGGTGCACGTGAACGATCTGGTGCACGCGAACGCTCCTTGGTGCACGTGAATGCTCCTTGGTGCACGTGAACGATCTGGTGCACGCGAACGCTCCTTGGTGCACGTGAACGCTCCTTGGTGCACGTGAACGATCTGGTGCACGTGAACGATCTGGTGCACGTGAACGATCTGGTGCACGCGAACGCTCCTTGGTGAACGCTCCTTGGCGCACGCGAACGCTCCTGTTTATGAAAATCCGCCTGTCGTGTTGAGTCTCCGGCAAGCCGAGCGGCGCTTGAAACGCCATCGGTTGTTTTTTTATACGACGTGAAACGAAACCAGGTCGGTCTCCTTCACGGTACCCCAGCTGCACGCTTTCCCTCGTTGTTCACGTCGCCACATCAGTTGCATTTTGGAGAGCGATCTTGAAATCAAAGAGCAGCAGCACCGTCACGTCCGTGTTTTATTAATGACCGACGAGATTCAGGCACAGACCAGAATTTCAATCGGATTTTTTCTCTCTCTCTCTCTCTTGTTATTGTTTGTTGGGTTGGTAACGTGACCTGAACTGCCACGGCGTGCCGGTGCGACAAATTTGGATTTGCAATCCAGGGTGGGTGGGTGTGGGGGGGGCAGGTCGCCGGTTCGATCTCTCTGCACGGCAGCTGAAACAACGCGCGGCAGGTTTTTGTTGTTGTTGTAACAAACAATGACATTCGCCCAGCGCGCAGAAATGGGTACGCCTAGCGGCGAGTCGATTAGGGGGGGGGAGGTCTGCTGTGACTGAGACAGTCGTGCGCTGCTCCCACCTCCATCCGAGACATCTGGCCAGCGTGGAGGGGTTGAAGAAGGAGGGCCGACGCACACCCGTCTTACAGGCTGCTCTCTGGAGCTTCCTCCAGCGGAGGTCCTTTTTAAATCCTTTATATTAAGTTCACTTGCTTGCTTGCTTGCGTGCTTGCTTGCTTGCGCGCTTACGACCGTGCAAATCTTTCGGTCGTTTTTTAACCCACTTCCCGTGATCCAATCGAGCTGACATTTTGCACACAGACTCGTTGTGCGTGACAATTTATTTTCGTGAAATTTTTTTTCCAAAATTTTACACTTTTTAGGAATTGTTTTTTTTATATTTAATTACCAATTGCTTAATGGTGGCAGGCAATCATCTGACCCATAGGTGGCAGCCATCTCAAGCCAGAGGACGAGAGGACTCTAGCCGCCACGCATATAAAGGATTTATAGTGAAAAACTTTGTTTTTACGGGTAAATTTTTTGTTTGTTTCTTTTGGCGAGCAGTGGCGCGCGAGCGAGCAAGTTGCGGGGTGGGGGGGCTGCACCTTTTACCTAAACTAAGATGAAATCCGGATGCAGCCGACTGCGGCGTTCCCCGTCGAGTCGAGGGGGCACTTAACTCTCGTTGCGTTCATTATAACGCATTCGCTGTCCATTGTCGATCGTTCGCCCCCCCCCCCCCCCCCCCCCCCCCCCCCCATCGGTATGTCAAGAGTCAATCACTTTGGCCGGAGCAATTGGCCCGCGCAGTCGATGCGCGCTCGCCCGATCCGTGGTGCGTTCGCCGCACCGCTTATCGCCGCCCCCCCCCAACCTGCCGATGCACGATTTCCACCCCCGCGTGTCCGCTGGCGTGCGCCATGGGAAATGCGGTTACATTGCCGGCCACCTCTGACCTCTCTGGCCCTGACCCCTGCGGCAAGCGGGTGGCGGCGGGGGGGAGGGGGCGTTTGATGCATCCGTCAGACAGGGCATTGGCAGACTCTTTCGGTCTCACCGCTGCCGCAGCCTGGGCTTATAAGGGTCCTGATCTCAGCACTTTTCTTTAATTGCATTTCTCTCTGCCTCTGCTCCTAAAATGCCGCCGAGCCAGCGCCGACTGGAATGGCCGCCCAGTGCCTGGCTGGGAAAAAAAAAACGGCTTTTGTGGGCAATTACAACTAATTGATAGCCCGTTTAGCTGTATGCAGAGTTTATACGGGCTGTGTGCACTTCTCATCTCTTGGCACATTCACGGAGACGTTGCCTTGCCGCCTCGGGAAGGACCGTTTTTGGAAGCTGGAATCTTCAGCGGGTCGTCGGAGCAATTGTCTGTGACAACTTCGTCCCAATAGCAATTCTCGTTTGGTGGATATGTCTATTCAAGGGCAATCTCTGCTTCATGTGTATGACATTGGTAGCTCAGGCACACTACGCTATGTCTTTTTTCAGAAGCGACCAGGCCACAAACGATAGCTCAACGAAGTGGCTTATCACGTGGACATTTCTAGCAGCCGAATACTCTAAACGCACGTTTCTAAATGTCGAGGGGAAAACCCGGAGGACCCGGAGAAAAATCAACACGACCACAGCGAGAACATGCAGACTTCAAATATGCAGGCGTCAAGGTTGGGATCGAACCCGCGACCTCTTGTATACCAGGCGAGGTAGTCAACATCCCTCTGCCACGGCGCTCCCCAGCCTCAACAGGGCCCTCGCTATGCGCTGTAATGTATGTACATAGCATGTGGATAACATGATAACATGTGGATAACATGTTACGGCTCTTTACCCGTTGTTACTGTTCATATGCCGCTTGCCGTTATAACACCACTGCGTAGCTGTTCGTGGTTGTGCTGCTGTGTGGCTCTAAGGCACGCTTTACAGCAATTACAAAAGTGTGGTTGAGATGATAAAGAGTGGGGTTATCATGACTAAAAGTGGTGGTGCAGTTATGGTGACATTTATAAGAACAACAGGCGGGGAGGGGGGGGTTAAGGAGGGTGTGTGTGTGTGTGTACGTAGAACTTCGTTTGCACCGTACGTATCCAACCGTGCTAATCGGAGGTTGCGGTGATCTGTTTGGGAATAGTTCTCGTGCATCTTCCTTCGCTCCGGGATCTCTCCTCTACCCTCTGCACGAGTCGGATGAGGAGAACGGGGAAGCTGAATGGTTGAGGCAGATGGGATGGATGTTGCCAGTCTCGTTTCGAAATTGAAGGCATTGATCAAGGAGCGGTGCAACGATTAACTTCCCTCGGTGATTTAATTCATGGCTGTGATTCATGGCTGTGACTGCATTCAATGGTGAATTATTATTATAATTGTATTATATTATTATAATTATTACTTGAACAATACGGTACATGGCAGCGCCTCTAGTGGCTGCAGGAGTAATAGTTTCAAGTTTCATTTACTAGGTACTAGCCCTGTGATCCATGCGGCTCTTGAGTCCGGGTGCAACCGAAACAAACAAAATATGAACAGAGAACATCTTAAAGCGACCACGCGCAACAAAAACATCCTGAATAAACCAGCAAATCTTCCACAAAACAAACAACGTATTACAACGCTGTGTGCAAAAATCCCTGTGTGATGCAACCCATTACATATATTTTTTGTTAATGTATCTCTCGATACTGGCAAAAAAGGGTTCCATAGTTGTAACTGCTCAACCCGGGCTATGAATACTCTGATATTGGCAATCTCTTTGTGCTCTTTGCCTTTTGGGGTCCTCTGGTCTCGCACTGGTGTTGAGACAAGCCCATAGAGGAGACCGTCTCTGGTGCAGGCAAATCAGTTTCAAGGACAACGCGCGCACATTACCAAAGCGCAGTTTGCGTGCACGTTTTGCCACAAGCGTGTGTGGTTAATGTAGACTTAATGATGCCTCGTGATGGATGTATATTTGGTGTTTGAACATCTTAACACCTCCTGTGTTCTTGCGGGAAAACGTAAAGCCAATTTTTTTTTTCAGCATCTTGATGCTGGCAAAAAAAGGGTCCCATAGATACAATAGATATAATTTAAAAAAAACATTGATTCATTCACACGAGATTAATAATCACTCTGAATTGATGCATCTATGCGTTATTCCACCCCTATGCAACGATCAGCAAAACCACCAACCACTGCTCTCACCATTATCGCAACCACCTGCATACACACGTGTGTTCTGTAAGTTAAAATGCATGCCTTGATTGGAAAATTCGTAAGAGTGAAATACAACTTTTTCTTTGCTTACTTCAAAGGACCAAAAACATGTTTTGTCAGCTTTAAA
>CM025636.2:4922879-4945538 GCA_014621495.2 Entosphenus tridentatus | reverse complement strand
TATTATTCCAATTGAAGATTTGTTTAGTTTTTTAACCGGATGATGCCTTGTGATCGGACATATCGATTGCGATGGTGTCCAGGGTACTTGACTACTTGCGACGATTGTGACGATGATGACGCTCGCTATTCGATAACCACTTGTAACGCATACACGTTTGCGGGTAAAGAGGCGGACAATGAACGTGGTTTGGCGATTGCGATGATGGCGATAATGATGCTTGTTGATGAGCGTGAGAATCCATAATAGAGGTGAATATCTATTTACGCGATCTAACCCAAAAACAACCTCTATTGTGGATGATATTGGTCGCGAAAGCCCTACGTGTTAAACTGAGAGTGAGGATGTCTGAAAAACAAACTTGCACAACGTTGGTTACGCACCTGCAGACATTCGCAATGGACACGATGCGATGGCGACGACGACGATTTGTGATGCCAGTGATGACAGTGGCATTCGTGAACGCTCTTGTGATGCGTTCTCGACAGTGTTGTACGGGTGTATTACGAATGTCCGTGTGGTGGTCGCAATGTGGGCCATGCACTGCGCGACGCTCCTGAAAATCTGCGGTTGTATTGCTGGGCACGCGCATCACCTTTTGCCAATTGGTCTCTGAACATGACCTCGGAATTCCCTAGGTTGACTCGGCCTAAACCAAGGTACCTGCGCGCGTGTGTGTGGGTGCGTGTGTGGGTGGGTGCCTGCGTGCATTTGGAGCGGTAGTGCTTGCCGTTCTACGACCCCGGAGACTCGAGTTCGATTCCCACCAGTGATGATTGTCTGAATCGGTCTTGGGCCACCTCTAGGTCGCCTCAGCCTCAAATGAGCACCCGGTGCGACGTGTAAACGTCACCGCTGGGGAGACGGAGGCGACGGGACGTGGTGCTAGCCACCCACCGCCGTCGTTTGCCGTGCCGGCCTTCATAGACGCTCACTAACAACACTTGACCCAACAGTCTGTTAAGGCTACACGGGGTCTCTTTGTCTTTGCCGTGCGTGCGTGTCCGCAACGCATTGGTGCGTGCGTTCCAGCGTTCGAGCTGGCGCTGCGTCGCGAGCGGGGCGCGTGTCTGGCGCGCGTGCACGCCTGCGTGGGGTTCTGCGAGTCGAGCGCGTTCCCCTCCAAGTACTCGGTGCTGCAGGCCAGCCACTACCGCCACAACATCACCTCGGTCGCGCAGTGCTGCACCATCCGGCGGCTCGAGAAGGTCAGCCGCACACGCATTTTATTCTGGAGAGTGCCCCACTGATGGAAGGAGACTGCCTCTCTCTCTCTCTCTCGCCGATTTGTGCTCGTCAGAATGAGTGCGCTGTTTCGAGTGCAGAAATTATTGATTTTTTTCTCCTTCTTTTTCCAGTTTAGTCAAATTTGTAAAGAACCCATTTGGAAACCTCGCAGAGTATTGCGCGCCCGTGTGTCACAGAATAGCCGCAGGCGATATTTTTTGGAGTTCTCCTGAAATTAATTTTTAAAATGCCTTTTTGTATCCTTTACGCAGTTATGGATGCCACACTTTCCCATACGCACCGTTATGAGATTGTCGCATGACGAACCGATTTTTCACATTCGTAAAGTGAACATTTGGCCAGCTTGAGTGCAAAACGAAAGTTAACGTGATGGGGCTTTTTTTGTCTGCAGTAGGTGCAAATCACCAAGACCATCAGCCCGCTAAACTTGATAGCTCAGACTCTTAGTTCTTTCGGTAAAGTCACGTAGGTAAAAAATGAAATAAAAATTAATAAAAATAAAATGTAGCCTCCGAAACGTCGTGATTTTATTATTTTATTAATTTTATTTTCATTTTTTACCTACGTGACTTCACCGAAAGACCTAAGAGTATGAATCCTTGCAGTCATGAAAGCTTCAAATTTAGAATTGAGAGCTCAGTTTCATCACATGAGGTTGAAATCTGGATTTCTACATAGATCTCAGAAATGTCGGCGAGCAATCTGAGCTCTGAGCCACCACACAGGAAGGTAATCGTGAAATTACCTCCCAGTGTTCTTGGTTCTTTCGGTAAAGTCACGTAGAAGGGAAATAATAAAATAATAAAAATAAAACATACCGAAAGAACCAAGAATATGAAGCCCTGCAGTCACGAAAGCTTTAAATCTAAATTTACCTTCCAGTGGTTGTCAATGTGCCATAACCCTGGCCAGCCAGGAGATTGCAGCAAAGCAAATGTGTCTCTCCCCGTAATATCTGCATGGAATCGAGTGTTGCCTCCTCACACGTGTGCATTGTAGCCCGAGGCTCTGGTTGTCTCCCACATTGTATAAACATCGATCAATTGGTCGATTAGCACCTTTGTACGTAGAGGATCGCAGAGCTTGTGCAATGTTGGGCACCGGCTCGCCGCGTGGCTGCTTGCTGCTGCTGCTGCCTCCCCACGCTCTGTGTCTGCGATGCCTCCTCCCTCACTTTGGAGGGGTGCGCATTCGGTATGAAATCGTCGAGCCGGGCGTCACCGTGTGTCGCACGCTCTTGCGCAGGTGCGAACGCGAGTGAAGTGCGGGGCGAGCAACCACGTGATGGAGGTGTTCACCGCCAAGGAGTGCCAGTGCGATGTGTGCCGGCGAGCGCGCTACTGACTCCACCTCCTCCTCCTTCTCCTCCCGGCTCCCCCGAGCGAACGACGGCAAGCCAAGTACAGCAACTAGGACGAGGCGTGTTCACGGATACGCCGAATTACCGACTTACAAAAAAGGCATTTGAATTGTGAAGCCGGCGGCGACACGCGCGATGATGAATCTCGCGCGCGTCGCGAGAGAGGATCGTGCGTGCCAGTTGCGATCGGTCCGTGGTGACCTCTGCAGCCGGTCAATAGGAGGGCGCTCGATGGATTTACCGCAATGAGGTTAAAACCAAAAAAAATCGACGAATTTTTTTTTTATCAAATTGCGGCGAACGGAATCGTGACAAATCGTGGAATCGCTCGCACATTAATCATTAGTTTACTTTTGTATTCGTCGGGTGCGAGTGGAAACATCTATGCATTCGATTCGTCTGTCTTGCGGTGGGGTAGCTCTCCGATGTTTCTTCGGGATGTACCGTAGTTGCTGAAGAAGCTCTCACAGCACGTGGAGCGAAACGTCGGACATCGTGGCACACAAGAGGCGGTACACAACTGAGAAACCACATTGGGCAGCAGCACAGCAACACAGCCGCGATTACGTACGCAGTGGTCTGTGTTGGACATTTGGGCCAGTTAGTCATAATTCTTTTTTTTATCAGATTTTAATTAAACTCTGTAGGAAGGGCTCTGGGCATTTGCTCAATATATTTCTCAAGAGTAAACGGTCACGCTCACGAATCCTCACGCTGTACACACTCTGCATTACCTGCTACGATACTTTAGTTGATCCATCCTCGGGCAGATTTCAGTCGATTGAATTCTTCGAAATCTGTCATTGCAAGAATGTCATTATACGTGATGTATGCGAAGGCGTTATCTACGAACATATTTTTTTTTTATAAGTTCATACGTTAGTGGAATAAATGTGCTACGAACGCTTATCTTCGATGGTAGTGTGGCCTCAGTGATGAATACTCGTGTTGTTAATGGAATAAACACGGCTTGTAACCGCTGTTCCGCTTTGTACTGAAGTGTTTATTGAACGGCAGCGGAATGATTGCATACAGCAACCACGTGCCGGAGAGAAACCGATTTCTTTATTTAAGTTCGCGTCGCCGCTCTGTCCGTCTCTCTCTCTCTCTCCCATCGTGATCGACAGCAGGTCCAGATTTAAAAGCAAAACAATATATTTATACCATTCCCGGGACAGATTAACGTCAAAGTTGCGATGTGTCCTCGTCCCCCTCTTACGTAGCGCTCGCAGCAAACAAACACGCCCGGTTGAGATGACCGGGGCAGGCAACGCTTCATCTCGAAAGTGCTCCTCCAAAGTCGTGGGGGTGGGTGGGTGGTGGGTGGCAATTTGCGTCTCTGCAAGAGTGAGCAGAGGAGGCACCGTCACCGCATCGGCCAGCCCCAACCGGTCACCCAAATAACCAAGCCGCTCAATATATTACCCACTGACGATGGCACCTAAAGGGCGGTTGTTGTTTTTTTTTAACACGCTTTCTTTTAACTCACTCTGTTGTTGTCATTGTAGTATCCTCAAATCTTGTAACTCAATTTTAACCCACTTCCCAATGTGGTATCGACCGCGAACTTGGTATACTTATGTCATACCGATGACAATACTATATTCTATCATACAAATGTTTGTAAATGTTTTATATGTTATGTTTCGGCTTGGGTCTAATTGTCCACGGCCAACTAACCTTGGCTGTAATTGGCCACGGTCCATTACGTTATGGCAAGCTTCGGGGCCACTTCCTGGAGTCGTGGAGTTCTGCCATTACTAGCACATTTAATAAAAACGAGCTTTTAAAAAAGTTTTTTTATATATATAAAACTGTTTTTATTACCTGCTAAATCCTCCTGCCCAAATCGCCACAGCTGACCACACTCCACGTACGATACCGTATTCAGTGATTAAAATCAACTGTTACATTAAATGGAACCAATTGTATTGATTTCCGTGAGCCAATTAGTCAAGAGTCAATGCACATTACTTTAATTAGCATTGCTTTATTCGTATTAGCTTAACATTATGCAGCTACGCTCCATGGACACTTATCCGTACCCTCGCCGACAAGATGCATCAACTCCAACCTGGTAAGTTCAACCCCAACACGTTGTAACGCAGTGGCAAGATTCGATACGAAAATCTCACTTGGCGACCAGTCGACTGCAACACGCTGCCAAGTGCACAATTACGCGAGCGATTCATCGTTCATTCTAAAGAGAGGCATTTTGGGCACGTAATGACTTTCATATTTATTTTGAGCCGGTTCCATTAGTTTTACCAACCAATATTTGAATTTGCAACGCTAATACGTTTGTTGCACATTTTAAAAAACACCGTGTTTTTATTTGTCCAAAAAAAATGGTTCAGCAATATGATTTGATTGAAAACAATTTGCCATTTAAAATAATTGTTTAAAATTCCAAATAAATGGCCCCAATTTTGTTCCAGCAATTTTCCCAAATCGCAAAATATCTCCTATATATATAAAAAACAATCCATGGACACTTTAATAGGCCCTTTGTTCTGTGCAGAAGAAAGGATGGGATAACGCAAGTGCACACCGCGTAATTATTATAAAACGAAATAATTGTTGTGAAAACCGGCAGAACGTATGTCCCCATGTCCCATTCGTTCCCTCCGTCTGGCAAAGTAGTGCAAGGCAAGTTGTCAGGCATGACCCATTATTAAAAATATTTTTTTGCGATAAATGTGGATCCTTCTTACAAAACAAACAACAACAAAACTCCCCAAGGTAATGCGAGTGAGCAAAATAAAAAAAAAATCCCCTCACCTGTTAAAAAAAAAGCCACCTCTCATTCGTGCTGACATATTTTGTGAAGAGGCCCAGGAATCCCTTGAGTGTTTTTAAGCCGTGACTAGTGCTCATATATATATTTTGCCGCTGTTATTTAGTTTTCTTTCTTTCACAGTAATCTTTAACCCCCCCTCCACTGCTCGGTGCCAAAACGCTCGTCCAGTGGTATATTTTTAGCGCTGGAATCTATACTATCGTGCGGTCCCTTCCTCGCGTCGGTCGCTTGGGTATGCGTCAGGTCAGTGGGACTTGCCTGCATTATACACAACCTTGACAGGCAACTCAAAATCCGCACGCAAACGTCGACAAACTATTCTGAGTTCCCACCGCTTCCAGGTACAGTGCTCTCTCTCTCTGTTTCCCTCCAATTTGCCCGCTTCTAAAGTGTTCCCCTTTCAGAGAAGAACTCATAATCATCTCTGCCGCTTTGTTGATGCACATTTTAAAACATACATTGTTTATGGGCATCGTTGGTTATCCCTTAATTCAGCTAGGATGCTGATTAAACACAATTATGTACTTTTGTTTAATTCAGTTTAAAACAAATCCACTCAAACATTGAACAGATGCAAATCTGCTGCCTAAAACAAGTGGTGAAAAATCTAAATTTTTCAGCATTTTCTGGTGTAGGTCAATGAGTTTGAAAGACAATACAGATATAATTATCAGAGCATGTTTATTTGCATGTTTTGTCACAAGTACAGCATGTGTGGTTAATGCAGACTTGATGGCTTGCGATAGGAATCTATTCGTTGGTTGGACATCTGAACACCTGCTTTATTGCCAAAAAGGATTAAGCCTATGAGATCTCTTTTACCAGTGGCAAAATATAATAGTAGGTTTTTACCCTTTTAACTGGTACAAAGGTGTCAGTTTTGTACCAGTTAAAAGGGTAAAAACCTACTATTAGGATTAAGCCTCTTCTTAATTTTTCATATTGGGGTGCCGTGGTGTGAAATGCCTCGCCTGGTATAAAGAATTCCATGGGTTCGATCCCGACCCTGACGCCTGCCATCCATTTGGAGTTTGCGTGTTCTCCCCGTGGTCGCGTGGATTTTTCTCCGGGTCCTCCGGTTTTTCCCTCCACTGTTAAAAGCATGCGTTTACATTATTTAGCTGCTATATATTTCCACATAAGCCACTTCGTTATCAATTGTGGCCAGGTCGCTTCTGAAAAAGAGCTATAGAGCTCAGTGGGCCTTTTTTTGGTATAATAAAATTAAGTTTAGTTGAATGGAAAAAAAGGTCTCATAGATAAATCACATTTTTTTCTGTCGCAGGGGGGGCAACTATACCCATAAACCAACCACTTGACTTCAGAGCCTTAAACCGAGGTGCCTGTTTGGCAGCGCCGTCAACATTCGCACAACACGGGGGGGGGGGGGGGGGCAAAAGGGGGGGGGCATGATGCAAGACGCTGTGCTGTTTGGCGGCCACCCCACTCCCACGGTCGCATTTCCGGCGACCTCACATAACATTTGTTCGCTGTGAGCACTTTGCCCCCCCCACCCACCCCCCGTGCAGCCGATGCCGGCTATTTGGGAGTGGGCGAGATTGTCTCGATGAAGTATTGGGTCATCGGTGGAAAGCTCATTTGTTTGGAATGCAGTTGCTGTAGAATGTGCGCTGGGCACGTATGCAGCGTGTGTGCTCGTCGGGAGGGGAAGGTCGCCCCCCACCCCATAACCCCCCCCACCCCAAAACCCCCCTTCCCCCGTCGACATTGAATATGAGAACTGAGCACCGGTGCCAATCAATTGGCAAGGGTAGAGAGACTCACCCCTGCGGGGCAAGCCGCGACTGCGTCTCTGTCACTCTCTGCCATCGCTGGAGGGTTTCGCGCCGTGCATCATTAAAAGCGAGCGGGCGGGCGGGCGGGCGGCTTGAGCAGAAAGAAAGGAGGGGGAAAAAACGCTCGCTGCGAATTCGCCGTTGTCCATCACGGGCTCGGTGGACGCTGCCCCGCTCTGGGCTCTACGCCACTCGCGTCAATCGCGCGCAAATATTTTTTGTTTTGTGTTCAAATCGAGAATGCACCGGCGCGCTGCGCGTTTTTCTTGCGCCCGAATTTGCCGACAAAAAAAATTCACGCCCTCGGTACACAAAATCCGCTGTTCGCTTCAAGCCTTTTAAAAAAGCCATCGAGTTTCCTGTCGAAATGCATGAACGTGCAATTATTTCATATAAAAAAAAATATACGTTTAGATTCGCTAACATTTGAGGAAAATGCGGCTTATCGGAATAGCCCGTCTTAAGTTTGGTTTGGGCAATTAGGTTGGCCACCCAGGCTGCAAAGCCACGAAAAAGGGCATTGACATTAATAGCCTGTACCCGATTGTATCAACGCGCGACTACAATGGGTAAACACACGAGCCACATCACAGAAAACAAATGACAGCCAACAACAGTGGTGTTGTCACCAGACCGATTTCTTTCAAGGGGCACTTCATTTGTATTTCACCCTGACCTTCGGCCCTGTCGCAGCTTTAGTTGAGAAACCAGATTACAAAACACAAACATCTTCGCCAAGGTGTACCAACGCACCATCCGATGTCCGTGGTTGGCTACATACGACGTGCAACATACATACAAACCTCCGCCCCCCACCAATTACGGAGGTGAGCAGACCGACCGCGCCGCATAGAAATTAAATGTTTGTGGGGGTGCTGATTTATTTGCTGCGGCACGTATGAGTCTGTTTCTTTCCCCCGCAGCCCGGCGGTCTGGTCAACAGATGGCTTTAGCGGTCCCGCTGAACTGTGAAATGGTGCAGATGGCAGGTCTGCCGAACTGATGAATTTAATGCGCTTCTCAGCCGCGCACTCACCACCAGACTGCTAAACAGTTACGCGTTCAAGTGGAGAGAGATTAAAAAAACACAACAAAATGCAGAATACTAAAACAACGATTTCCAAACAGCCTTGAAGCCTTATGGCGCCGAACCGATTGTGTGCAGATTTCTTTTTTTTTAACCATCATTTAAATTCCATCAATTACGAAAATCCGCCAAACATAAGTACGAGCCCATTTTGCTTTTATTTAAAACGTGTACAACTTAAGTGTTCATACCAACGTCTGATGCAACTCGCAAAGGAAGCCAAGCAGCCAAGCTCAGCTCCCATGGTGAATAGAATGAACGCGAGCATTGTTCTGCTTTTAAGCGACAGGTTATTCCACATTAGCTCTTTGCTGGGGTCATGTCCCCACATGTCTAAAAACTGCCAGAACGATACTCCACCAACCCTATAATAAACAGTGTACGTCAAAGTCAGCGTAGAATTATGTATACACACGACGCACAGTAGACTTTGCCTAACTTGTTACAAGCGTAAGTAAAAAACAGCTCTACAATATATTTTTTTGCCGCGATATATTTCCAAGCGTTCTGTGTGTACAATACAAACACTAACCACACAACATCCTTCTGTCCTCTCTCCGCCCCAGCGCGCGCTCACTCGGACGGACGGGGCACACAGAGGCTCGCTCGGGGGCAGCGTTAACAGGTTATCTAGCGGTGACACTCCAAAGCGCACCAAGCCCGCGGTATGCAACCGAGCCAGGGCTAAGTTGCCGTTGAATGTAGAGCGCGGGGGGAGGGGGGCGGCCCAGTTGCCCGCCGTGGAGTCTCGCTGCTGCACTGCCACATCCGCCGCACCCACTGGCCTGTGTGTGTGTGTCCGAGCCCTTTTCTTCTGCAAAGCCGTCGGACTGTCTGTAAAATGGCTCTAGGCTTTTTGAGAGAACAATTTCCTGATCCATAGTGTGCAGGGTGACATAAAAGACATATTATACATGCACAATGCCTATCCTCTTTCCTCTCCCCAACCCCCCCCCCCAACCCCCCAACCACAACCTCCTTTGACACAGCAGCAGCTTTTTTTAATTTTAATTTAAAATCTCACGGCGTGGTGGTGGTGGTTCGGTGTAAAATGGTAAGAGGGGCTCCGGGAATGCGCTGGCTAATACGAAGCGTGTTCTCGACACGTCTCAGGGCTTGACCCCAGGTGATTTCTGGAAGTAGCTGGAGATTTTCTTCATCATGATGGTGGGACTCGAAGGCTGGAAGGAAGAAAAAAAGCGATAACGTGTGAGAACGTGTATTAACGCCAAACGGTGTGTTTTATACACAGCGGTGCAGTTTAATTTACCTGTCCATTTACCGCCAAGGCAGATAGAAATGTAGTTGCCTCGTGGAAACACGGAGATTCATTGATTCGTCAATTAACACTTCTTCCTGTGCACACGAACAGTGCCTCAAAATTCTCATGTCAAATAATTAATAATTAATTTTTATTTCAATCTTTCACGGCTACAAATAGGACTTTGTACTGAGGATTATTTTTTTCGGTACAGCCAAAAAGATCACGGTAAGCATTAATTATTATGGACGCGTACAAACTTATGAAAATGTTTACTTTGGGATAGCAGTCAAAACGACTATAACACCACAGATGCAACAGCCAGTACAGATGGGAGAGTACGAACTTGAAAAAGGGTAAAAACGCTATAGATGGACAGTAGAGATGGTACAAACAAGATAACAAAAAAATACTAGATTAAAATCTTCAACCCAATTCCTCCAACACCCACCCCCCCCCCCGCCGCGCGGGGCGAGATTACTTCGGGGGTAAAATTGAGGGTAGATTTAGAGGGTGTCCTAGACAAAACTCGATAACCCACAAAAATGCTCCATTGTCCAGAAATCAGGGTTTTGTTGAGAGTAAGATGATGTTCATTGCGTGGCCATCAATAGAAATATAATACAATCATTAATGTAAACTGCCGATTGTCAAGTATGTCGATGAAGCCGTGATAGATTCATCAAATAGAATGTGGGTTATCATATACAGTACTTCCCCGACACTCAATGGTAACATTCCTAATGCTTCACTTCCATCACGTCACCCTGAAACACTTCCCTGTTGGAGCTAATGCCGTTCGCCCGTAGCGCCTACGAAAGCCGGCATGGTAAGCAAAGAGGTGACGTGGTAAAAGTACCACACCTGGCCACCTTTGTCATCTCAGTGCAGATGTTTGCACACATCAGCAGCAGTTATTACTCATTTAAGGACGAGTCAACCTAGCAGAGGCCCATACCCAGCAGAGATATTTGCAACCGAGTGGGAATCGGATCCAGGTCACCAGGTTTGTAATGCAGCACGCGAACACACGACACCGCCGCCATGTGAACAAAAGAAAAAAAGACGCGCGCCTCATCCCACACCGGACAATCGGCTCACCTTGTCTGGCGATAGCGCCATCTCAGCACTGCCCTTGGCTTTGCCACGGAGGCTCCCGGACCGTGCCGCCGCCCTTCCCTTGCTCTTCCCTTGCCCCGCCCCCCGAGCGGGCGTCCGATCGGCGCCCTGGTTCTCTTTGTTCACGCTCTCCGAATCCGGGGGACGGCACGACGAGTCGGCCCGGGCAGAGTGGCGGCCGCTCCCCGTCTCGTCCGTGACGAGGTCAGAGGTCGGCGGCAGCGCGGCCGCCACGCCGACGGACTGCGGGCTGCTCGTGAAGTTCTCGACCCCCGGGACGACCGCGTCCTCCGTCCGCGCCAAGTCCGCGTCGCCGCCCGTCGGGCCTTCGTCAGGCTCGGGCCTCAACCTCTTACACACTTGGCTGCACAGTTCGCTGCACCTCGCGCCGCTCAAGCAGCTCGAGTCTGCGTCCACGCCGCCCTCGCCGCCGCCGCCGCCCGTCTCCAGGCGGCGCTTGGCCCGCCCGGAGGTGGGTCCAGCGGCGGCGTCACGGCGCGGCCCCGTCCTCTTCCTCTCCAACGACGCGCCGCCCGCCACCTGCAGCCACCGCGTGATGGAGAGGGTTCGGGAGCCGGGCGAGAGCAACGCGGAACCGCCCGGCTGCACGTGGGACAGCGGCGTCCTCGACGTCGGCGTGGCCAGGGCGGCGCGCGACCCCGACGGCCCGGACGGCCCGGACGGCGTGCCGGAGGCGGAAGGGGGGGAAAAGGCGCCGAGCGGAGACGCAGAATCGAGCCTGGAGGGCGCGCCGGCCGGGCTCGGGGTCAGCGGAGCGGCCTTCGGGGTGGCGGCCGACTGCAGCGACGACTCGGAGGAGCTGGGGGACGGCAGCGAGGCGGAGGAGCCCAGCACGCAGGCGGCGGGGCGTGGGGACGTGTGCGACGGCGCGTGGCCACCGTGGGATGGCTTAGCAGGAGTGGTGATGGCCTGGCCGTGTGCGCCGCGTTTATCTGTTTTCAAGCGACGACAACAACAACACAAATAAAAGACGCAGGTAGGCTTTTAGGGTTTAGTTTGTTGTCCTATCCCCCGCACCTCCGATTAGCAGGGTTGGCTACGTAGGGTGCGAAAGAAAGTTCAACATGCACAACTAGCCGATGACCAGAATCACTCGGAATGCACACGTTCTCGTCGTATCTCCGAATCAAAGCGGGGTTTAAGCTTGGACGGTGTTTGGATGGGCACAAACCGTGCATAACAGGCGGGGCAAGGCAAAAACATTAGCCGTACTTCTTTGCTCACCGCCTTTGCTGGGTCGCATTGTGAAGTACGGATAAGTAACTCTCCAAGACATACACGGAGTGTATGCAGTGGATTGCCGAAAGGGCTGTTCATTGTATTTACATTTGGCATCCCAGGGGAAGGCCCACATGAGCTAGCAAGCTTTTATTCATATGGGGGAAGGGGGACATGAATGACACAGCAGAACATATTAATTATTCAACAAAGCAGCACTAAAACAACAAAACATCTTCTAAACAATCTAAAAAAAAACACATTTAGAGCAGCAAACATCCAAGTGAATAAGATTCACCACGGACGCGTCATTGAAATGAAAATAGCTTTCGGAGCGTCTTTACACTGCACCGCACTGGATGTGGACTAAATAATATTGCTCGTTGTTAAACTTCTTCAGTGGAGATGTCGATTTCACTTTTGTAAACGTAGGTTCGCAGGCGAGGTGTAAGGCTCGCACGAGGTGAAGTACGGTTATTCCGAGCGTCACGAAATTATCACGGTTGCTGAATGTTACAATAATAATAATACTTTTATTTTATATCGCTTCATTCATGTTAATAGCATCCCATAATGCTGTACATTCATTATATATAAGGACTAAATCCCATATATATGGCCACTAACAAGAAAATTAAAACCCTACTACTACAAAGCAAAATCTTAAATGAATAAACAAATTAAGAAACGGCACCAAAACAAAAAGCACAAACAATAAAAAAGTTATCACAACAAACATCCAATAGGTTGTACGAGCGGCCACGATTGGTGATGACACAAAGTACGAGCAGTGGAGAATGATGTCACCACAGTGTAGAATTATGTTACAAGTTGTCCGATCGCTTGGGCGCTGCCAGTCAATCGATTTCTTACGCTCATTGCTCCTGGACGCCCGGGCCAGTAGGTCCGATTTCCCTGTGGAGTCCTCGGTCTGGTCAGTCCCACGACTCAGTCGCCAGATCAGCAGCTTGTTGTCATCCGAGCAGGTCACGATCTGACCGGTGAGGGGGGGGGGGGGGCACACATATTGACCTTCAGCCGTGTCTATCGTCATTTACGCAGAGATAGGCGTTAGTAAATTCCGCAAACATCCGAGCGCAGGACCCTACGTCGGCCGCATACATTTAGGACATTGTTATTTGTCGCCGTAAGTAAAGTGTAAACGCACATCAGAGATGTGGACACGCAGGCAGTTGTTCCCCTCCGCTCCCAGCTTTTGGACAGGGAAGGCAAGCCCTGTACACGTGTAGATAGAGATAGGGAGATGCTGCTGTGGTGTCACGGTTAGCAAACTCGCAATCCAGAGGGTTACCGGTCGAGCCGACGTGTTAAAGTTACCGGCTCGATTAGATTTTCGGGTGTGGCAGTTGAAGCAAAAGTTAATTAATTCCACCCCCCACCCCCCGTCACCAAACGATCAGCGGTATGAGTACACCACAGTTTGGTGATGGACAAGTCACGTGTGGTGGTGCGGTAAAGTGTGGGTCCTCCCACCGCTTCCAAGACATTCGACCGGTTGTGGAAGAGAAAGTCTTAACACCCTCCCAGGAGGAGCTGGATAGAGCAGTGGTGGCCAGCTGGCGTCTCCCAAGCCAACATGCAGCTCTCTAATCCACCACATGCAGCTCGATCAGGAGGGGCATTACATATAATTTGCAACCGTGATAGTACAAAATTATGAATTAAAGTTATATATTATATATTATATACTTGACTCTTTGCAGAACTCATGGGTACTTTGTGTCTCTTGGTTTGCTACAGGTTGACCACCCCTGCTCTAGAGCTTCCTTCATTGGAGGACTTTCCTCCAGCAGCAATAGCAGCAACAGCAGAGGTGAGAGAGAGAGAGAGCGCGGTGGTGGCGTGGGTACCTTGGTGAAGTCGGTGGGGCACCAGGCCACGGAGGTGACCTCCTGCGAGTGCCATCGCAGGAGCACGGGCTCGGCCAGCGGATCCGCCACCTGGGGAGGAAGGGCACGAGCTACACGCTGAGCCTCACGGACAAAGTGAAACCCCCCTCAATTGCTAAGCGCAGGACCAAAGGCCTGTAATTCAAAGTGGCCAGCAACAGAGAGCGCTAATGATTACCTATCGGATGACAATTAGCACGTTCCTCGAGCAAGGTTACAAATCAATGTACTATTATCGCCACGGTTGGCGAGATGTTAACTACCTCGCCTCGTATATAGGAGGTTGTGGTTTTGATCCCAACCCTGACAGCTGTATATTTGGAGTATGCACGTTCTCCCCGTGGATTATTCTCCAAGTCCTCCGGTTTTTCCCTCCACATTTAGAATCGACATGTGTTCTTGGCTACTATAAATTTCCACGTGATAAGCCACTTCTATGAACTGTCATTTGTGGTTTCTGAAAAAGAGCGATATCACTCACTGGGCCTTACCTGGTAAAATGAAAAATAGAAAAATATCGGCCAAACGCATCTTTCACATTGGCTATGGTACCCAGAGGCATAAAGTTAATGGGAAAAATGCAGTTCGCGGTGTTAAAATGAGTGACAAGAAAGCGAATGAGCGATGGCGAGAGGGCACTTGGAGCGAGCCACTGCGTACAGCAGCATCGACTCTTGACGCAGCCCAGCAATTCCTGGTGCCGGGCGCACAGATCCCACCAGGAGATGGTCGTGTTGGTGGTGCAGGTGGGGGCGGTGTTCGACAGCTTCAGGGTACCCCCCCTCACCTTCCAGATGTAGGCAACGTCGTCACTGGAGCCGCTGAGGAGGAACTCCCCGTCGGGGCTCAGGCTGCTCTTCACGTAGAACGACGAGTTAAGGTGACCCCGAAACGTCGCCACTGCCGCGGGAAAAACGAGGCGACACGGGTAAACGAGGGGCGTGCGATGAGAACTCCCCACCACCTACTCTTTCCGCCCGCGGGATTAAGAGATTATTCAGAATTGATCTCTCGTGTGGTTACGGACCACTTAAAAGCTTTGCAGCCACTGAAGGCGCTAAATTCATAACAAATTGCAAGGGGGGGTGTGGGCTTAAAAGCAAGTAACGACTCATCGATTAAATATCAACTCTTACGCTCACAACAGATGTATCGAATCAAGAGCGTCAAGAGCCAACACATTTATGAGCGCGACCGTGGGAGGGCCCCCCGCTTACCCGGCGACGTCCTCGCTCCTGCCACGTCAAACATGTACACAGAGTCGTCCGTGCAGTTGGCGAAGAGAAGCGAGGACGAGGCGTTGAGTACGAGGCTCGAGAACCCTGCGAGTACAAACACCGGGGGGCAGGGGCAGAGAAGTCACTCTCGTGCCGGCACCGGCTGGTATCATTTATAAAAAAAATTCAAGTTTTATCCAACCGTACAATCGGTGTCGCAGCGCAGCATCACCCCGTGTCACCATCTCCCCCAATCTGCGCTTGCGACGATCGTAACGATACACGCCGTGGGGTTCGCAGTGGGCGTGGGCGCTGTTTGCAGGGGCAGGCCCGTTGTCGCCTGGCGGCGTCATGGGCCACATTTGCCTCGTTTGGAAATTTGGCCCACAGGTCACTCAATCCGAATCTACGGAGCGATTATCGCACACCCTACTACGAGAAAAAACTTGCCAGGAGTCGCTTGTAAGCGAGTTTGTGAGCCTCAGTGAGGCACTCCTGCATATTAACGTGCTGTAGAACAGCCCAGAGGAGTTATTACAGAACTACCTCTGAGATTCCTGAAAGTGACAACTTTCATTCACGCGACGCCAGAGAAATGTTCATCACATAGTAGACCTAGAATCAATTATAATTACAATTACAAAGCATAGTTAGCTAAAATGACCATAAGATGTTGATGTTTTCATTAAAAATTCTATGTTTACAATTTTTATTGATGCCGCATCTCTCAAACTTCACGCTGGCAGTCAAATTAAATTTCTCAAACTTCATACAAGCAATAAAATCAATAGAACTTTAATTTTAAAAGCTGAAAATTCTGCAAAATGAAGTGAAAATACTATTATTTTTGTACAATCATTGCCAATTGGGTTGATACCACAAACTCACTGCACTTGATAACCCGGTTTAATCATGGATTCAAGGCCAGGATCTCAGCTGCACCATCTCTACACTCTTGCATCTCTATCAAGTCGTTCACACTTTGCCCCGCTGCCCATTATTTCACAACACGGACGAACAGGCGGTCAGAACAATGGACGCACAGGGAGCGCCATCACAGTGCAGGCACGTACCTCTCTTCCGGGAGCTGCTGCCGGGATAGGGGAATGACTGCGCAGGCACGGGTCCCATCCGGTAGCTGGTGTAGTTTTTGCGCATGTCCCAAACCTTTATTATCCTACGAGAACAAAAGGAAAAGAGGGCGAGGGATGTCGGCGATACAGGAACACTTCCCAGCGTGCGTGAGCCCGTGTGCATGTGGAAGCGCCGCGGGCAAGGTGTTGACCTCTCTGCACGTCTTCCAGAAAGACGCACAGACCGTTGTTTATAAACCAGGTAGGAGCCCATTTTGCCCGGGGTGGTGAAGTGGTTCACACACCTGGCGGCCTGAGTTCCATTCCCAGCCAGCTATCATCAGCGGCGAGTGATATCTGAATCAGTGCTAACCATCTTGCACCTGAACGACGTGAAGATTGGTCAAACAAACTCCATGACTGGACACGGCGTGGAGAGGCTTTCATCCGGCAGTGAATTGACAAAGATTTCTAAATTGTTGTTTTAAAAGCCTACTGAGACTAGATTAAAAGACTATTGAACGATAAACTATTTTTATTTTACCAGGTAAGGCCCACTGACCTAAAAATCTATTTTTCAGAAGTAACCTGGCCATAAATGATATCTCAAATAAGTGGCTCATCATGTAGACATTTATGGGGAGCCAAAAACTCCTATGTTTCTAAATGTGGAGGGAAAAACCGGAGGACCCGGGAGAAAAATCCAAGTGACCACGGGGAGAACATGCAAATTCCAAATATACAGGCATCAGGGTTGGAATCGAACCCACGACCTCGTGCATACCAGGCAATGTAGTTAACATCTTGCCTAGACGAACAAACATTGCTTGGATGAGTGACAACCACACGCAAAGACAGGTGGAGTCGGCGTTGTGAATATCATAGGGCAGCGTAGCAAAATCCATTTATTGTTCTTACTTCACCTTCACCAACCCACACTGACCAGCATGGTGAGGTATGGTCAAAATAACACGGCCCTAAGAGGCGCTCATCCAGCAGTGAATTGACAACGGGCTGTACACGAACACGTTCGAGACTGGACGTCTCTCTTTCGAGGATAACCTTTGTTGGCAAAATAAAAACGCGCGTCGGTATTTCCACGCCAGTTTTTTTTTGTTTGTTTTGGTTTCGTGTCGATGGAAATGGCGGGGTCCACTTACCCGTCTACGGCCCCAGAGGAGATGAGAGTTTTTTCGTCCTGGAAAATCACAGCCGTGACGCTCTGCTGGGAGTCCTGGGAAGGGGGGGGGAGCGGCGATGGAGTCAGCGAGCGCAAAAAATAGTGGCCTAACGAGGACGAAACCGGTGCACAGGCGTCTCATTGTCATGCCGATGTCGTCTAAAATTATTTTGCCTCCTTTAAAAGAGAGTTGGCGGTCGAAAACAAGGATGCGCGTGTGTTTCGCGAAAAAGAGCTTCATAGCTCACGGCATTCCTCCAGTATAAAAATTCTGATTCGAGCCACGAGCGGCGCCAAAGCATGCCGTGGTGACAAAAAAGATCGATTCAAGGAATTGCGCGGCGGGCGAACCGTCGCACACGTGCGGTTGACTGGAGGCGCGGTCAATCGAGCGCACCGCGTGACCACGTGCGCCGAGGTCTCTGGAACGCACCACGGAGGGAGCCATGCCCCGCGGCGTGTTTCGGCGCTTCGGAGTCACGCTGATCTTGGCGGGCGCGTTGTGAGCGCTGCCGATCCTCTTCACCGCGCTGTAGAACCCGTCTGTCGTCGCAAACACGAGCACAAGCGGCACGAATGTCACCCAACGACGCTCGTGCTTATCGGTGCGTTCTCACCCACCCAATGTGCCCTCTTCTCCTGTGTTACTCTCCTGCCTATGAACAAATCGACCTCCCCTGAATGTGCCCCATTTTGTCAGATGTCGGAAAGCCAAGCTGGCTTCGTACCGGTGAGAACTTTGGGAGACTGCCTGGGAATTCCAGATCTCGCAGGATTGGGTTGCACAGGATGGATTGTTGAACCGATGTGAGTCACAATTGTCCCTCCATTATGCGAGCGGGTTCTCTCTGGGTGCTCCGTTTCCCCATCATTAACATTCATTAATGGAATTGGGCAAACATCCCATTACAGGGCCATCCTCAAAACGAGTCAGACTTTTTACATGGATGAAGCCAAGTTTGTAAGCTTTGAGTGACACTCCCTAGTGTAAATAAAGTTTGCTCCAGGTACTCTAGTTTCTTCCTACAAGCTGAACATCCATTAATGTAAATGGCCAAACATCCCAATGGAGGACTCTTATGGAAAATAATGTTCGGACTCAATGAGCCTTACCTTGGGTAAATGGGTAAATAATTTGCACTGTAATGACAAAGGTGGCGAGTTTCTGGATGTGTGCCCGCCAATGCCGTCACTTGTTTTGCATTCTCACCCCTTTTGCTGCATCTGATGTCCCAGACCATGATGTTTCCATCTCTTCCTCCCGTGCAAAAGACCGCTAACATCAAGAAGGAACAGGAAAGGGTTAAATAAGCATCACTTCTTGTGAAGCTGTGCGCGGGTGCGAACAATTGCAGTGCTGGTACGCAAGTGCTGAGCTTAGTTTCCACTTAATTATGCTTTTTGCTGGATTTGTTATTGCTTTTTTAATGCCATTCCTCCACAAAAACCGTCGATACCACGCGACTTTTCGAGGGAAAGTTAATCTTTTCAAGTGTGGATCTCGAGAGTAATAATAATCATTCTTTACAGCCTCTGGTCAATGCACTCCTGGATGAAGGCCTCCCCGCGCCGTGTCGGTTATGCAGATTTGTCCGTCCGTACTTCATCCACGCTGCTCAGTGCGGGTTAGTGAAGTTGGGAGGGGAGCCCAGGACCATTTCAGATATCACTCGCCACTGATGTTAGCCGTGCCTTGGAATACATTTTCACACTCCCACCATGCGATGTCCTGTATCTGCTGCCACTGCCGATGGTCTTGGGCTGTGGTCGTTCTTTTTTGTGAAAGAGCTGCTTAGCTCAATGGGTCTTACCAGCTGCAATAAAATATGAGTCTGAATCTCAGTTCGCTAGCTTTATAATAGCTCAATGCACTAACCACTGCCCCACCGCTCCCTCCCCATGTGCTCTACGCAATGAGAATGCGTGTCGCGTAGATATCCATAGGAAATGGCCTGGCACAGCATCCGTGCTGTTAGATTTGCACCTGCGCTCTGGATCTTGGGTTCAATATCCATCAGGGAAGAGAGTGTGCTGGGTGCCTTGCATACCAAGTGCAAGTCTTTTCTGCTTACCGATCCAAGCGGCACATTTATTGATTAATCATTTGCTCAAGAGTAAAGAACGTTCAAACGCACCGACCGCCATAAATCGAGTGCCGCACATGTACGGTTTGTATTTACAGATGACCGCCGGTTGGACACAGATAGGGGGGGGAGGGATTGGGGTGTGGGGATCAGCGCACGTTCCAGGTGGCTGGGGAATTGAGGCTAACCGTGATCAAGCTTTCGAAAATACTTCATAAGGAGCGCAAATCGCTCTTTGTTTTTGTACGGTATTAGTCACCGTCTCTAATGGTTTCCTTGCGTCATTAATCACAATTAATCAGTCGGCGAGGCCAGCGACTGTGCAGTTGTTAGCACGCTGAGCTATGAACCCTGAAATCAGAGTTCACTTTCTCACCCACGGCTAACATCGGTGGCGTGCGACGTCCGAACTGCTCCTGAGCCCTCACCTTCACCAACCCGCGCTGACCAGCGGGGTCAAGTGTGGTCACATATACCAACACCCCCCACACCCCACCAATGTTCACACAGTGTGTGGGGTGAAAGCCTTCAATCAGCAGTAGTGCGACAACAACAATTATAAATGAATCGGGGGACACATTATGTGCGCGCGCAGGACTGCGTTGCGGAAGGAGGCAGTGTTGGCAGTGTGGCGCATACCTTTCTCGCCCTGGCTGAACGCCACCGACTTGAGGCTGCACTGGTGACCTTTGAAGGAACCCAGGGCCTCCCCGGCACACACGTCCCAAAGCTTGGCCATCTGGTCACCAGAGGCCGTCACCTGCCGGGGATTGGCCGATTAACAAGTGTTGCCTTCACTGCAACCAACGGTCCGTTCTGACGCTAGAAGGGCCGTGCCACGATCCCGGATGTACATTTCCACGCGTGGGGGCATTATACTTTTAAAATATATATTCTCATCATGAGTAATAATTTTCGTGCTTTGACATCTCAATGCAATAAACACACACACACACACACCTTCATGCCAGACTCATTAGATGTAGGTGTTATGCAAGGCTGCTTCCGAGACATTTCCGTACGAGTTAACTTTCAGCATCATTTTCAGTATCATCAGCAGACATTATTCAGCCAATGCTGAATGAAGGCCTCCCCAAGCCTTGAGCAGTTTTGCCAAATTTAAGTGGAAATACTCCCGGTGCTTTGCACTGGTTTACATGTGGGTCTGTTCTTAAATCCACAGCCACTGTTGGTTATTTCGACCTCTGAACATTGCAAGAAGGGCCCCCCCCCGCGTTGCGCATCTATGAATTACTTACGAGCTTAGATTCTCCGGGCATCCAGGCGCAATCGAAGACAGCATTTGAATGAGCCAGCCAAGCTGAAATACAGGCGTAACGAACGGCATGTCAGTTACGGTGACGCACACACACACACACACCACATAAATTCTCGACCTTTACCCCCCAACCCCACCACCCCCTCCAGGGCAGGATTGCCAAGATGAAGAAGAGTAGTGCGGCGAGTACCTTTGAGCACTCTGCTGCCCTTGTGGGGTTTCTCCGTGTCGTAGATCTGCACCACGCCGTCCTCGCTGGGCACAGCCAGCAGGTGGTGGCTACCGGCCTCTGTGCAGACGGAGCGAGTGAAACGTCATTGCACAGGTGGGATTGCAGGGAGGGCAGGACTTGGGCTGCAGCACTCCCCAGTGGTAACACACAGACATGCGTGGGCTACTGAAACCTTTTGAATGTATGTAGAACTTCTTCCGCACCGTACGTAGCCGGACGTGCTAATTGGAGGTGGAAGGATAACAAACTAAACAGACGACAAATAAAGGAGACTTTGCGAATGTCATCGTTACACCGCTGCGAGTTAAGCGCAATAATTAGTAATTAAATTACAAGTGTTCACTTACGTGTTGTTTTTGAATGCTTTAACCGAATGCAGTTTAACGTCTTTTCCTGTCTAAGCTGTCCTTTTATTTGCCATAAATTCATATTTGTAAAAGCAGTTATAATTGTTTATTTAATCTGCACGAGTTATTAGTCCACCCAACACACCGGTGTGCTGTACTAGTGACGAATTGGCACGTTCTGTTTACGTGACAACCCTTAATAGTTGGCTGTGTCGGGTGGTGGCGGGTTTAACGACACATTTATATATTTACACGATCTACGTGTTAAACCGAGTTATTAGTCTCCGTTGCGTCTCTGACCGTCAGGTCGGTTGAAGCATACACTCCTTGCAAAAGGTTTCTGTTTGGTGTTTTAACATTTTAACACCGGTTTCATTGCCAGAAAGGGTAAAACCAATTCTTATACGGTTGAGAACATTCGGTCGCCGTGACGATTGTCGTATTTTCGCACGTAACAAGGAGGAGGCCGAGAAGATGATCACCTTCGTCTTGCCCCCTCCATAAGTGAGGCTACCTCCTCAAGAAAAGGGGCATTACGGGAGCTGCCTAATTGTGACTGAAGTGAAGTGCAATCCATCACTCGCATCAATGACCAGTGGCTAATAACGCGCTTCTGCGGGAGGCACAAATGGAGTTCATCATGAATTTTTTTTTTGTTTTAGCCATTGAAATGTCACCGAGTCGTGGTTTACCAGTGAGTTGGCCTCGGGTGATCGTGGCCAACCGCGCTAATCGGAGGTGTGGGACAACAAACTAAATACCAAAAGTAGTTCTAAAGAAATAACTTTTCAATATAGATCATTTAAAAGTGCATAGCTCCAGTGGCTTGCTAATATCGCAAGGAAGAGCGTTCCAGACGGCCGCAGAAGCGCCTCTGAAAGCGTGCGATACAGTAACCGTCTTTGCTCCACTACCGGCCAAAAGCCGCTGCTGCGACTTTGAGCGGATTTCGCTTGACGGTTTATGCTCCTTGACGAGATCAGCAAGGTATTGTGGTACGTTTGTGGCACGTTTGTGGCAAGCACTTTGTGTGTAATGAGTGGGACCGTGGCGGGGCAGCAGGCAGGTGATGATGCGACGTTGAGCAAGGAGGAAATCTCTCGATACCTCGCGAGAAGGGGCATGCGAAGGCAGGCACCGGGTCGCCCGCCGTGCCGAACACCTTGTGCTCGTCCGGTGCGCGGCACTCGAATCCCAGCAGCAGGGAGTCGAGGGGACAGCGCGAGGAGGGCCTGACTGGGTTGACAATCACGGGGGTAGAGGGTTGCGTGGGGGCGTCACATCAGCGACCGTCACTCGAACAGCTGTGCCATGAATTTCGATTTAAAGCTTTCGTGACTGCAGGGATTCATCTTCTTGGTTCTTTCGGTAAAGTCACGTAGAAGGGAAGTAATAAAATAATAAAAATAAAACATAATAAAATAATT
>CM025636.2:4897606-4922479 GCA_014621495.2 Entosphenus tridentatus | reverse complement strand
TTTTATTATTTTATTACTTCCCTTCTACGTGACTTTACCGAAAGAACCAAGAAGCTGTGCCATGGGTTTGGAAAGCGAATTCGCCGCTTAAGTGCAAGAGAGCGCACGCTTGGCAGAATGCACACGGGTTAATAAAGCTTTAAAGCCATACGAGCACATGGAAAAAATGCTGCCGTGGTGCTCACAATGCACACTGCTACGATCTGAAGGCTTACAATTAACGAGGCTCGTTATTTATCCGGAAGAAAACAAAACACTTTGTGATTATTGCACGTACGTATGTTGAACTTCTTTCACATAGTACGTAGCCGAGTCTGGAAAGACTCATCCTCTTTGGCGAATACGCGAATGAGTGTTTGGCGTGCGGGAGGAAACCGGCGTGAAAAAGCTCAAAGCTGCGCACAGATGGATACAAGAATCCATAGCCGCACTGTCATCTCTCTCGGACGTGACCCAAAACCTACAATGCGTATTTTTCAGACGGGCTCCCATCCACATTACACGGTCGTGCGCTCGTCTCATTGGCTTCCGAGATGGGAATTGGGGGTCATTTTGGTGGGAATGCGACCGCGCGTAAATGGATGCGCGCGCGCGCTATATACACACACCGATTAACTGGGTAAAGAGGGGGCTTCGTGTGCAACACCATGAGAGCTGGCGACAAGTGTGAGCAGCAGTGGATGGTAGTTCGGTTACTGATGAAGTTTAACACGGAGGCTTTCGCGACCAATATCAACCATAATTACAGGTTTTTTTGGGGTTAGATCACGTACGTATGTGTCGTTAAACCCGCCATCACCCGACACAGCCAAATGGTTAAGGTTTGTCACGTAAACATTTACAGTGTTTTGGATGTACTCTCCAACACACCGGTCGTGCTGTACCAGTAACGAATTGGCATGTTCTGTTAACGTGACAAAACCTTCCTAATTGGCTGTGTCGGGGTTTAACGACACATTTATATTTACGCGATCCAACCCCAAAAAACACTCCATTATTGCTGACGATGGTTGTGTGAAGACCAGGGGGGGGGGCTCTTTTCAAGGGACCGCTGCTGCTTCTGCAGTTATTCCATTGAGGACCCGCCGTCTCGTATTCACCATCATGTACTCTGCGGCGGCTATTAAAAGCGAGTTGTAGTTGTCGCTCTTCTTGTTATCTTGGTTAAGACCATATACGATACAGCGATTTGTTGAATCAACTATCTACAACAACGGAGCTAACCCACGCTCTATGCCCGATTTGCCTGCCACCGGCTAGCATCAACAGTGATAGTGTTGGCGAATTTTATCTTAACTTGTCCTGGGCCCCCCCCCACCGTCAATCCGTACCGACCAGTCTGGTGAAACATTCTTGATTTTAAGCTTTCATGACTGCAGGAATCAATACTCTTTGGTTCTTTCGGTAAAGTCACGTAGGTAGAAAATAAAATAATAGATCACGTTTCGATCGCAACACAAGCGATCGAAACGTCGTGATCTATTATTATTATTTCTACCTACGTGACTTTACCGAAAGAACCAACGAGTATAGAGTCAAACAACCCACCATAAACCGACTCGGCCTAGAGAAACCCTCCTCCATTCAGCAGCAGTGGTGCTACAAAAGGCTGTTATTTAACTTATTTAAATAATAAGGGTACAGAATTATACGACAAAAAAACACGAACAATGTAATACTTTGGCAATTATAATACTACGCATGCGCAGATCGTAGTTGTTCGCATGGCGCGCACTGTACTACAATACATAGAGCATCATCCACTGCTGGATGGAATCACCATCCCCTTGCAACGCGAGTAGATTTAATCGCTCCATCTCCCCGGCGGTCGTGATCATCCTACGTGGACGCTTTCCGTTCGAGGGTGCGTTTGTTATATGCACTGCACCGACAGCACGGGAGTTCGTCCCAAGTAATGGCGCCTAGTACAGTCACTCACCTTTGTTCCGCTTTGGGATGTGTCGGTTGTAAACGCTCTCAAACAGCGAACTATGAGCCATTTGCAACAGCGGGGGTCCAGCAGCCACGCAAGAGGAACAGCACAAAACACTTGATCGGCAGAGACGGAGAATCAGACAATTCCCGTGGCCTCAACAACCAAAACTTTACTGCGCAATTGCGCGCAAAAGCTTCTCCCGCCTCCTCTGCAAACGCCGCCGGCGATTAACACGCACAAACAAAATCCACTTTCCCGCCACCAAAGTTCCCGCGATATTCGATAGGCGCTCGCCGATTGGTCGAAACGATTTGGCGGGAGATGACGCCACGCCTCACTGGATTGGCCACCCCGCACTGCCCCCGGAAGGGGGGGGGGGTCTCTCAACCAATCAGTCGGCGTCCTCAGTCACGCGGAGAAAGTGTATCCGGGTGCAGAGGTCGACCGAGTGTTCACGTCTGTGGTGAGTAGGCCGCAACAAATCTTGTCATTTGAAGTTTGATTTATATATTTTTTTAACTTAAACATCGTCGGAGTCGTCGTTTGTATTTTAATGCGTATTCCCTAAGTGAAGAATGTCACTTGGTACATTATTGCACGTTGAGTTTGAGAAAATTGGTATTTAACACCATCCTGCATTTACGTTCACGTAAGTAATTGTTGATGAAAGCGGTTGCCATCTAACGCAACGATGGAGAATAACCTTAAGCACAATACTGTGAATACCATTTTACATGGCGAAGTCGAGAAATCGCTTCCCACCACCAAAACATTTCTTCCCCATTTGGTTTGGCCATGTTTGTTTGTTGTTGTACGGAGTAAGACTGATGGCCTTAATCTAAGTTGTCTTGTGGTTGTTGTTGTTTGACTTGCATCCCACTGGGATTTTTGCACAGCGTTGGTGTACAGTGCTTTTTCTGTAATATGTTGCTGTCTTTTCTTGGATTTTCTGTTTGCACTTAGTCACATAGTCACTTTAAGATGTTTTCTTGTTCATGTTTTTGTTTGTTGCGGTTGCACCCGATTCAAGAGCCGAATGGCTCACAGGGCTATACCTAATAAATTAACTTGAACTTGAGCCTCATCCCTTCCCCGTCTACAATAAAACACTCAAGCGAACCATCATTCTTCAGCCCTTCACAAATGTTGTGATGACAGGTGATTGCACTGGGAAATGGCCTTGACGTGCCGTCTACGCGCTTTAATGCTGGAGGACATGCTCTCGTTTTAGTGTGACTCGGTGTGCTGATACCCACGGCTTGCGTGCCTGCTGCGTCTCCACATCACGAGCTATGGCGCTGTCAGCGAACAGGGCCTTGGCCGGAGACACCGTGCTGGGCGAGCAGGAGATGGACGCCAACTCTGCCCTCATGGAGCTCGACAAAGGTCAACTCTTCTGCCTTTTCTAAATTGTATTGCGGTCGTGCTTTCGGCATGGATGTATGCTGGACTTCTTTCGCACCTCATCTGAGGACAACAAACTGAACCCACATCACGGCCTGAGACGAGCACAACAAGACTGCGCAGAACTCTCTTACATCCCAGGTCATCAACCTGTGGCAGTGATTGGCCTCGTAAGATGACGGTCACATCGCTGCATCTGAAGGTCACTTCAGTCGACCTCCTTGTCAACTTTCGGGGCCACAGCTTTTAACGTACTGCGCAGGGTTTGTCAGTTTCCAATTAAACACGCATATTTTATATTCATCGATCTGGAATTAATCAAATATAGTAAAATCCTTTCATTTTTTTACCATAATAAGTAATAATTAATCATAGGAATATAAAATCAAATCCAGAATAGATTCATTAAAGCTTTCAGGAGGTTTCTGCTTTGGGATATTTGGCATGTTCGTTTTTAGTGACTCTTTTACATGTGGGAAGAAACGGGACCATTGAGCAGGCGTGGGGGTTTCACGACGCGTCAATCCTTGCCTCAAAAGCACTGGATCACAGGCATGTGCCACCACCCCAATGAGTCAAGGATGACAGCAGAAAAACAGCGTGTTATATGAACGTGATCTTGCACGCATATCCCAGATTGAATGTGCTCATGTGGATGATGACCTGTAATCACAGGACTGCGCTCCGGGAAAATTGGGGAGCAGTGCGAGGCGGTCGTCCGTTTCCCGGGCCTGTTTGAAAAATATCCCTTCCCGATACTCATCAACTCGGCCTTCCTCAAGCTTGCTGATGTCTTCAGAGTGGGGTGAGCCCACGCAAGTCAAGCATCACTCTCGCTACCGATTAGGGGTGGAATGATGTATCGATTTATTGATTAATTATTGTTATGCTCCCAATACATGTGTAGTGAATCATTTCAAAGACACTATTAGGAGGCAACAACGTTTATTCTACACTTTACACGACACCGTTACACACGGACTAATACGCCTGTCTCTCACTCTTGTTACCCACGGGACTATAATACACCGATCTCTTTCCTATACGGGATAGCTACAATTGGGTCAGAGTAACCACGTGCTATCTGACCCATGATGTCGAAGATGGAGACGAAGACGTAGCACCTCGGTTCCACTTCACCCACTGACAGCCCCGATATGCGATCGGGGCTCCCCTTTTATCCCTCTCGGCGCGACCTGGCTCCACCCTCGGCCACGCCCCCCTTCTCGAGCGTTCCCGAAGGTTCCCGACAACCTCGCACATGCTACCTGCCCGGCTCCGCCCTTAACCACGCCCCCCTCAGGAACTCTCCAGAAGCTTCTTGGCTACACTGCCCGTGTCCCCTCGGTCACCTGTTCCACATACCCCTCACCCCGGCCCATCACGCGCTTCACCCTGAGCCGTTGTGACCCGTCCTCACATCCCCCCTCCACCAGCAGCCCTCACCACGTTCACTCGTGACCAATTCTGCGGCAATTACTCGCTGCGCTGGCGGAGTGGCTGCTATTCCTTATTCTGTCGGTCGGGTTCCTTTTCCTCTTTCTGCTACCACGCCCCCAGTGACCCACTATGGTACTGCACGATGTGCTAACCCCATATTTCCTTGTTATACGGCACTCAGCGCTACGCGCCGTAGTGATCCATTTTACATCACTACACATGTATAGACTCATCTCTATTGTTATATTTGTATTTTCTTCGTAAATGTATGTACTGCAATGCATTACCTCTGCGCCCACTGAAAGGGCTACCATTCGCAGCAGTGTAAGAATAATAATCGATTGTTAAATGGAATTGTAAACCTAAATCGCGAATAATTAATTGAATTTCATGGAGGTCAATCATTTAATTGTCAAGTATCACCGGCAATGAGTATTTGGTGACGAAAGATAATTTTCTATGATTAAACATGTTGTATGTATGGTGAACTTCTTTCATTCCAAACGTAGACAACTTTGATCATTTGAGGCGCGGGGGAAGGACTACAAACTAAAGAAAAAAAGCTTTTGTTAAGAAATTAGTTTTCATACTGTATTTAAAAGTACATAGCACTAGTGGCTTCCAAGTATTGGTGGTAAGGGCATTCCAAATGGCTGCAGCAGCGCTTATGAAAGCACACGATGTGGTGACCGTTTTTGTTTGATGGTTCGCCAAAAGCCGCTGTGAGGATGACCGAAGTTTGCACGATGGTTTATTCTCCTTGATGAGAAAAGGCTCTTATGTGGTGTGACGCACACACTAACAAGGGGCGTCTCTTTTTCCAGAAACAACTTCCTGCGGCTATGTGTGCTGAAGGTGACACAACAGAGCGAGAAGCACCTCGATAAAATTCTCAACGTGGACGAGTTTGTCAAACGGATTTTCTCCGTCATTCATAGCAACGACCCCGTGGCCCGTGCCATCACTCTTCGGTGAGCGAATGCTATGAGCTGCTGTCAACCTTGCTCCATTCCTTCTCCTGACATGAACACCTCAATGTGATTATGTGCCGAAAAAATACAGCTCATATCAGAGAGAGCAGTGAGAAAGAGGAGTACTGTTTATAACAAATAGAGGTAATTAATTATCTTGCCTTATTTTCTTAACACATTTGCGGTATTGAGTATTGAAACAGTAACACTTGTGGATCAGAGAGCAAATGCAAGTTATATAGATATATTGATTGTTAAGAAAAGTAAATGCGCTTAGGCAGGACCTGTCGCTAAAAGGTTTCATGACCATGGGTTGAGACTAACAAGAAAGATGGAATGATGAGATCAAATTGTTTGCAGAAGCTAAATGGGCATTTGCATTGCAGAACTCTGAGCTGGCAATGACTTAGGGAGGCTTTCATCTAATAGTGAATAAGTCAAGGCTGATCACGATGATGATTATTATTATTTATTTTTTATTTTATTATCATGCCTTACTGTGACTGGTTTGCCATGTGTGTGCCGAGCGTAGGATGCTGGGCAGCATCGCGTGCATAATCCCTGAGCGCAAGAACGCACACCACAGCATCCGCGAGAGCCTGGATTCCAATGACAACGTGGAGGTGGAGTCCGCCGTGTTTGCCGCCACACACTTCTCGGCACAGTCCCGGTACGCGCATTGTCAGTCAACCAAACCTGACTTGGTCGGCACGCTGTGACGTGTGCCAGTGTGTTTGGCGGCCAAGGTTTGCTGGACCAAGGCGATTTTGAAACTACCAGATATCTCTTTCTGCTTCTTTTTCTCGCACTGCTCAACTTTGGAATGTCCTGTCATTGTCTCTTTTCAACTTTCTTACTACGTTGCTCAGTAAAAATAAATATATAGTAATCTCTTACACCTTAATTTCTGCTGTTTGGTGATGTCTGCTTGGCGTTTTGTCCATTTGGGCTTGTGCTCAACAACTGTCATTTAAAAAATAAAATACAACTTTATCACTAGCAGATTGCAGTACAGAAAACTAGTCAGTCAACCCATTATGCAGACGTATAAATGTTATCCCTTTACACACATGGGTTTTCTCTGAGTAGTCCGGATTCCTACTGCACAGCACTCCTGGGAAAGGAATTGGTCAAATATCCCAATGAAGGGACCCTCCTGAAATTTGTCCTTCAGCCTTTCCTGTGTAAACATCTAAAACTATCATGACCAGGTAATGTAATCAATTATAAGCAGATAAGACCGCTTAACCTTCGGTAATATCAGTGGTAAGTGATATTTGAACCAGTCTTGGGCCCCTGTTTCTCCATCCGGCACTGACCAAGCAACCCCCGTAACTGAAATGTCATCAGCGGGGCGGGGGGGACCTTCATCCAGCGGTGATTTGACAAAGGACTGGAATTTTTTAAGAGCACTTAAACGTGCACTTTACAATGTGTGGGATTGCAATAATATGACCTTTTTTCAGGAAAGAGCCCATTGAGGCCAGAAGTAAAATTTGTAAAAGAGACTGGGTCATAATGAATACAATAAAACACCCGACACCTGCATGTTATCTTCTCTTTGTTCATTATATGTAATATCTTCAATTTTATAATTTAATGATTTCTTATTTTAGAGACTTTGCTGCAGGGATTTGCAACAAAATTGGTGAAATGATTCAAGGTAAGTGTGGTACATTGCACTAAATTGGATTTTTTTTAAAGGGATGTAATAATTTATTGATTTATTGTTTTTAATATGGGTATACCATTATAGTTTCATCATATGCCAGAAGGACCAACAATTAATCAATGCGTGAACGTAATCATGACATTTCATAGAGGGTGCTTTAATTACTTCACTAATGTTTTCAATTAAAATGACATGAGTAAAATGTTTAATCATAACCATTAGAATATCAAAACGTGTGTTCATGGACTTTAAGTGGTTCATAATAAACGTTTTTGGGTTCGATCACGTTATTTATAAATGTGTCGTAACCCTCCACCACCCGACACGGCCAATCAGCAAAAAAGTGTCACGTTGACAAAAGACAAATAGTTCACTACTTTAGCCCACCGGTGTGTTGACGAGTGAAACCACAACATTTACAATTTTGGCGAATTTCCCGATGATGCTGGATGCAATTACCAGCAAAACGTCGTACACACCGGTGGGCTAAAGTAGTGAACTATTTGTCTTTTTTCAACGTGATACTTTTTTACTGATTGGCCGTGTCGGGTGGTGGAGGATTTCGACACATTTATAAATAACACGATCTAACCCAAAAACATTTATTATGAATAATATTGGTCGCGAAAGCCTACGTGTTAAACTGACTTTAAGTGGGTTTGCATTTACACTTAATCGTGCTGCTCGTCGTTGATGGGACGTGGAAGGGTGGCTCAGGCATCAGAGCACTGAGTTGGCACTAAGGTCCTGGGTTAGAGCCGCCCATTATTAGACTGCGATCTCAAGTATAGGGAGTTGATGGACTCGGCCCATTCGCCAGTGACTCCACGTAAAAAATGACATCAAATACAATTATACACTTAATTTGGTTAAAATATGAGCTCTGATAGCTAAAAACATTGTTTTGAGTGTCACATGGCAAATATTGCTCTGCAGCAGGGCATGTGGAAAAGTGTATCGCTAGTGTGTGGATAAAAAAAAAGTTACTCAAACAGATTTCAAAAGAAGTTCTGCAAAATTTGCTTTTGCGAGCCATCCTATTATACACGGTTTGATGAACTGCTTTTCGAGAGCAGTACATCGCCCTGTGTGCCGCACTGCTTGGCAAGCATTCGGAATAGATACTTCATCTCGTGTCACGACGCCCATAGCTGCAATTGTAACGATGAAAAAGTAATGATACCAAAAACATAACTGAGCCTGCTATGGTCCTGCTTGCGCACAGGACTGGCGACGCCCATGGAGCTGAAGATGAAACTGATCCCCGTGTTTGAGCACATGCACCACGACGCGGGAATGGCGAGCGGAGCGAGGCAGCTGCTCCAGCACCTGGCAGCCGCCTACCCGGCCACGGCGGTGCTCGCCGTGACGCTGCACACCTCCACACGCCTCTCCTCCTCCGCCCTCATCGACATCCCCAAACAGGTGTGCGTGTTTGCATTTTGCGCTGGCACCACAAGGAGCACAGCTGGTGCATCTTCCAGTCATCTCAGTCAACTCATGGCACCTGGGTCTGTCCCCATGATCTGTCAGCGAGCCTTCGACACTTCACTTGGCCTCAAAGTGCACTCAGTCTGGCACAGGCGCTGTAGTGACGTCACCACCACTTAGTGGCGAATGGCGGGTTTTGCTGTTGTGCGCGCATCATCAACCACATGAGCGGTAGTACAGCGGTTAGCACGCTGCACTTCGAACCCGGTGACCCGAGTTCGATTTCCGCTCACGGCCAACATCAGTGACAATTATTAATCCACTGCTGGAAGAAGGCCTGCCCATGCCGCGTCGGTCACGTCGGTTTATTTTACAATCCTTCACCACACTGATCACTGCAGCTTTGTGAATTACAATCAGAATATGTATTTATACTGGAGAAATCCATTAAGCTATGAAGCTCTTTTTCCACATGTCCAGTCAAAAGGGGACCCAGGTTTGATTTCACTCCCCTGAATGAAGTTAGCCATGGCTGGGAACCAAACTCTGCAAGGTGTACAAATCACTGCACCACTGCTTCTACCACTTGTTCTGTATAGTGATCAGTAACCCACAGAATATTTGTAGAGTGCTTTATGTAGAAATCTACTGTAAGGCACTTAATGACATATGCTTGCATAGGCACAGCACATAAAACAACCTCTTAATGCACTAAGTGCTTGCATCTGCATGTTTCAGGCACTTAAAAGGATGCCAGACGGCTCAGGGGACTAATGCCTTGTCACAGCAAACTGAGCCGGCTGCATCAGAGTTTGGGCCAGCATTAATTAATGTGTAATGAGTCTGATGGTGTTAGACCAGTCACCAATAAATAATTACACAAACCATAACATGAAAATATTGTTTAACTTAATTTGGCATATTACAGCTGTGAGAATGGATAAGTTTTGATTGCCTTGCAAAGTAACCTCTATGCGGATTTTGTGGAATTGTATACTACTCAGTGGATAAGAGGCCTATTAACTCGACTTCTGACGTAGTTCTGTGAAGTTATCCTTTGGAGTCGTCTGCCACAGAGGGGTGAACTGGTTGCGAGAGTTCCATTTCATGACAGAATTATTTTAGCACAATAGGAATATAATTTGTGAAATGAGAAAAACATTTAAAAATAAATTCTTCCCCTGTGCGTGTAGATAGAGTTATTGCTGCAGTATCTTCAGCAAGACCCACGGAAAGTGATCAAGAGACTCGCGATCAAGGATCTCAAGCTTTTGGCAAAGAAGGTGCCTCACATGTGGAGCATGCAGGAGATCCAGGTAACGTGACGTCACTGCTTGTGTGAGAACGCAGCAGGAATGTGTTTTGGACCTGCGCTGCGAACTCACACGAGCCTGCGCTGTGTCTGCTGCCCAGGTCATATGCGAATGCGCCCTGCAGACTCCGTACGACAGCCTGAAGATCGGCATGCTTTCTGTGCTGTCCACACTCGCCGATTCCATTGCCGTTACCAACTGGTTCACTTCAAAAGGTGCGCTTGAGTTTCCGTCGCTAAACATTGCAAGCCGACGAACACCCTTTCCATATTTACCACCGTCACGTTTTGGGAAAACAACACCAATAAAATCTACTATGTGAAAAAATTACAATAATTGGTCGTTAAGTCACCGCATGTACTTGAGTAATTGTGAGCACGCAGAGTTGAGTAATGGCTCATTCGGAGCAGAAAGTGCCATGAATTTATAGTTTAGACCAAGGGTCAGCAACCTCGGGTCCGGAGCTGCATGCAGCTCTTTTAAGGACTGCTCGTGACATTTTTTTTTATTCACAACCGTCTCATTCACATGCATTGCGGCTCTTAAAATATTGAGTTTTTTACAGAATAAAAAAATATTTATATATATGGCTCTATACCAGGGGTTGCCGACCCTTCGTATAAACAATGAGCTGTATACGACCTTTGACCTAATATAAAAAAACCGATCACCAAAGTTATTCACAACGCTAATCTTATTGGGTTTTAGAAATCTCTCATTTCTATTCCTGTGATTTTTTTATTGAGATTTGAGACTATAAAAAGATTAATATACGGGTAACACGACATGTACCTTTTTAACGTATCCCTATGAGTCACTTGAAGAAAAAAAATGAGGTCAAAGTGACTTGAGTGGTAGGGAGCGATACCTAATGAGGCTTTCGTTCATTCATGCTATGCAGCTTTATAAGGGATTATAGTAACTACAAAAATAGTAGTGCTTATAAATAAATAAAAAGATTTACCCCAATAATAGTATAGCCTAGTAGAAATGACTAAAACGTATTATTTCAGTCAGCATTATTTTTTTATTACTTCATTGAAGATGCTGCGAAATTGAAAAGCACATTACAGTACGTAATTTAAAAGTGCCGAATATGAACAAAACTCCACAAGTAGCATGTCGGTTGAAGAAACTGTGGCTCCAAAAGGAGATGACAATCAAAGACTATCTTTGATAGAAATAAGGCAGGAGGTCAGAGCAGAGAAGAACATTGTGTTTCAAGGCAATTGGCCAATGTTTTCTTTCAACATTCGTTTAAGCAGACGAACACACGGCAAGCACACACCATGAACCGGTTTCAACTTTCAGAATCTCAACGAGAGTCATGTCCGCGCGTGTGTGTGCCCAGGTTGTTGATGAGTTATACGTTTTGCTTTGCTTTTTTTTCTCTCTCTCCTTTTCCCTCCTGCGCGCTCTGCTCTTCGTGTCACTCGATCTGACACGAGAGCAGCGGTTCTGTTGGCGTCCGGCCCCCTTAGCACCCTCCTTCGGCTGTGCCAGGAGTGCTGCTTCCACGACAGCCTCGCCATGGCAGCCCTGGCGGCCACCACGCTCACCAGCTTGCTTGTCGCCGCACAGGACTCCCCAGGTACGGAGACGAAATGCACCTTAAGGTGAGCACCTCCGCTTCAGCCCGGTTGGCTAAGTGCGGTGCGAAAGAAGTTCAGCATAAATGCGTACGTGCATAGCATCCTTATGCACGACAAAACACAGTCAATAAGGCATTGCTTGATGTGAGGTGCGCAATGAGGCGTTGGTGAAAGTTATCCGTACGCTGGCAATGCGTTAATTGTTTACTTTGTACGTTTGTTGAACTTTTTTAGCACCGTACGTAGCCAACTGTGCTTATCGGAGGTGCGGGGGAAAAACAACAAACGAAGCACAAAAAGCAGTTCTAAAGAAGTAAATATTGTCCGTGGGAGAACATACATTTCTGTGCATATGTGCTTATAACACAATAGATTATATAGGCTCATATACATCTATAATCCCTATCTTATTTGCACTGCCAGATGATGGCCTCCACTCTGCAATCTATGGGGGTGTGTGGGGGGTTATTGGACCGTATTTCACCATGCTGGCCATTGGTGGGTTGGTGAAGGCGGATATCATTTATGGTGGAGCATAGTAGAGTACAACAATCTTGATTTAGAAAATATACCCCCCTCCCCACAACAGCCTACGACACCTGCTTTATGCATGATGGTTGCCCATCCAAGTACTATCCAGGCTCAAGCCTGGCTCAGCTTCTGAGATCCAATGAGATGAGGTGATTTCTGGATTGATCGGTCAAAGTCTCAATCCTTTCACACTAGCATCACATGTAAATATTAAATTCTCCACAACATAAAATATATTGCTCCATTTACAAAATCATCACCCGCTATATTGTGATAGTTGGTAAATATTGGAGGAGGTTAAATCATTACATCCCTTCTTTATATGCTATAATGATAGGGATGATTAATAATTAATCTGTTTGAAGTCCTTACATATCATTAAAGGTCCAGTAACATGATTTCACAATACCAGTTGTCTTATAGTAATTTTACTGAATCTTCTGCCCATGCAGCGATGCGTGTTTGCGTGTTTAACTTCTTTCGCACCGTACGTAGCCAACCGTGCAAATCGGAGGTGCACGTTTTATTTGTTGCCAGATGGAGATTCTCTGCAGCTGGAAGTATCGTCTGCGCTGGAGTCTCTGCTTGTGTCGGCCAGTGCGGAGGAGAGCCCTGACTGCCAGGCTGCACTCAAGGTTCCTCTTTGACCCTGTACCTGATGCTCTACTTGACCCTTTACTGCTGTCCAATGCTCGCTACACCACTCTCAAATGTTATTGATATTTAACAGAGACGCACAATTTAAAGCTTTCTTGTTATAAAATGCAGGGCGCAATTAAAAAATACTGAAAATTCGGGACCATGCTCCCTGCTTTGGGAAGATTCTAAATCCACCTCTGCCGTGCTCCAGCATGTGCTTTTCACGTAACCGTTTGTGCAATTCATTAAGTTGGAAGCATTTTAAAAGGACTTAAAACAATACTCCGATATTGTGTTTAAAATGGTTGTTTTTACAGTAAACGCTTTACTTATCCACATTGTAGCACCATGTGCATTCATAGACTTCATGCATATAATACCACCACTCCACACTGCAGGGAAGTAGAGCTTCACAGTTAACCTAATATGGTGTGCATTTCTCAAATGAGCAACTAATGTCATTTTCTGTCAGCCCCGAGGCCAGTTGTGGAAATTTCACATTCCCGTTGTAGAATCCAGACTCTGCATGGTACAATCAATGTCGATTTCCCACAAAGTGATATTCATTGTACTAACCCTGGAAGGATTGTTATAGACCGAGTCAAATCCGGACTGGGATTTGAACTTAGCGGGTTTACGTGAAGAAAGGATGAGTGGTGATAGGCAGCCACACACAGTGCTGGAGGGATTATAAGCCAGCTCAGGAGGACTTGGCAGAATCGGGCATCGGCTGGGCAGGCAGCATCAACGAATGGCTCAAGGAGGAGTGGGAACAGAGAGAGAGATCAGGGGAAGAAGAGCAGAACATAACAACTTGGCAGCAGCGGAGCATTAAGGCAGCACAAACGTGGACAGATTTATCGAAACAGTCGCGTAGACCAAGGGATTGAAAAATACATAGAAGGCTTATAAATCTGCTGATTCATCATCACCCACGTGTGGTGAGGTATAGTACGGGTACTCCCACCCCTTGCAATACATTTCTCCAGCGCAAAAGAATAGGCTGAGAGGGGGCTCTCTAGAACTCCCCAAGAGTGCAGACACTTCCAGCAGCAGCAGTGGACGTGAGCACGTGTGTTTGCTTGTTGGAACTTATTTCGCACCGTGCATAGCCAACCGTGCTAATCGGAGGTGCGGGAAGTAATCGCAGGGCTGCACCTTGATCCAGCATCCCCATGTTGGTTGAGATGAAAGCATTCATATTGATATGCATGTGCCTCGCTCACTGCTACCTTTCTCCCTCTACCCCACCCCAACCCCCCCGCCCACCTCTTTCGTAGTCGGTGCTCAAGTGCATGGTGCGCGTGTGCGGAGCGGTGCCGCGGCTGAGCTCCACGCTCGTGCAGGCGCTTCTGTGGCAGCTGCAGCCGGCGCAGGATGCGGCGCGCGCCCTCATCTGCCAAGGCCTGGCGGCGGCCGCCATGCAGAGCCCCGTGCTGGGGCAGGCGATGTTGGGTGACCTCGTGGAGCTGCTCGAAGCCGTGGGCCGCACGCCCAGCCCCGCTCAGCAGCAGCTTCTGGTACGTGGTGTGGCCTCATCCCCGCTGCGGTAGCTTTTGGCTCCCCCGCAGGCCCGCCCGCAGCACGCCGTCAAGGCAAGCGCCTGCTCGCGCTTCTGGGATACGTTCATTACACACAGAGTGCTTGCAACAAATGAGAACCGCAATGCCTTGTTGATCTCGTCAAGGAGCATAAACCGTCACGTGAACTGTGGTCATCCTCCAACACCCCCACTTCACCAAGCTGCACTGACGGCCGTGGTGATGTTTGGTCAAGCAACCCCCATGATTGACACGGCCTTCATCCAGCAGTGGATTGACAAAGTACTGATAGCGAGAGAGCCACGTGGTGGTAGTGATCACAGTGGGCCCGTGGTGCTTTTTTTAACCACATCGTTGTGTCCACGTTTTTTTTCTCCCCAGGTTTCCGTGGCCACGGTCATATTTGTTGCCAATCAGAAGGTTTCATCGAGCGAGGTGAAGGCGGCGATCCGAGAACAGCTGGGGGCGGGCGCGAGTGGCTGGACAGTGTACCGCGTCGCCCGGCAAGCCTCCCGCATGGTGCGTGTCCCGCAGTCAACCCCCCCCCCCCCAACTACTTAAACATTAAAACAAAAGTTTTTATTTTACCAGATAAGACGCACTGAGCTATATAGCTCTTTTATAGCAGCGACCGGGTGATCACAAATTATAGCTCAGCGAAGTAGCTCATGTGGAAATTTAAAGTAGCCATATACGACATAGATCATTCCGGCAACGGTGGAGGACTGCTGCCAGAAGTTTGTGGTCACAGCGGGCCTCCGTAAAGTGGCTGGACGGGGGAGAACATTCATTGAAAATATATGTATGTATGTTTGTTGAACTACTTTCGCACCGTACGTAGCCAACCACACTAATCGGAGGTGCAAAAAACTAAATGATGTTGCGACAACCGCATCTGCTACGACAAATATTCTCAGATTCTGAATATTTATACTGGAGGAATCCGATGAGCTATCAAGCTCCATTTCATAGATTTCCAGTAGGGGTTGGCTCAGAAAGTTACACTCTGCTCTCGGGTGGAGCCCTTTGACCGAGCGACATTTGCGGGACCCGCAGGGCAACCACGATGTGGCAGCAGAGCTGTACCACGGCCTGCTGGCGGAGGTGGCCTCGGAGCACTTCTACTTCTGGCTGGGTGGCCTGGAGCAGCTGTCGCGTGGCGAGCAGTGCCTGGCCGCCGTGCAGGACGATGATCCAGGGACGGCACTGGGCTGCCTATCGCGGGCGCTCGTCAGCTACCAGCGCGGACTGGCGTCGCTCACCGTGCGTGCCACCTCATGCCCCGTTGGTTTTGTGAGATGTTTAAAATGTCACGTGCTTTTGAAGCCTCTGACCGCATTACTCAGAATGCACCCAATCTCTTCAGATGTCGGCAGCTAAGGTGGGTTGAACCTTGGATAGTGCTTGGACAGGCCACCACCATTCCTGTCCGGTTTGCAGAGGGCTCTGGGGGCGATGTGGTCGGCAGTAGAGGGCAGTTTAGCAAAATGCATTACTTACATGCTTCCACAGCTATGCACTCCTCCTTCACCAACACACACTGATCGGCATTGTGAAGTAGTTTCAGGGCCAGGGTGGGGAGGACCTCGTCTTGCTGTTGTTTGACAAAAAGGCCTGTATGAGTACACGTTTCTTCAATTTATCAAGTGTGTTTTTTTATGATCACTTTTCATGTTTTCAAATAATTACAATTTTATTTATTAATTCTTATGCTTAATTTATAACCGGTTGAGAGCCCATTTTGACTAACCTAATTTTAAGAGAGACCTGCCGATAACAATACAGTAACCGTGATAAACGGTCAATTACAACATTGCATAGAATTTTAAATAATATGTTGAGTAATATTCACCAACCCAAACTGACCAGTATGATCAAACAACCTCCATGAACCACATGTGGCATATGGAGGCCTTCATCTGGTACTGCTTTTAAAAGGGCTTTACAATTATTCAAGACACAAAATATATAGTCATCAATGGGTGATACTGCTTGATCAGTTTTTAGGCTGGGTGATGTTGCTCCATCTGCTGGCCAATGTAATAATTCCATAATGCGTCTTTTTCGGTGTGTGACATGTTTGTAGGGTATTGGCATTGTAAAAAGGAATTGCTCATCAAATGATTGAGGACAGATGTGTGTGTGTTTCCAATTACGTTACAAGTTTTCCAATGAGCCGTGACTTGCATAATCAACCCCAGCGTTTTAAGCTGATTCATAATTGCGATTCATGCATCAATTGACTTTTGCCACTGCACCTCTGCACTTTTGCAATCACTTGTAATTTTTGCGCCGCGAATCACCGACAGACACATCGTGAAAAAACACGACGCCTCCCGCTTGTGACCGTGACGTGCAAAGGTGCCAGCTCTCGCTCACGGTGACCGTTAACCCTTTCCCATTACCAATGATGTACGTGTACTGGAACTGGTATAAAAACTAGAATAAAATAACTATCGGTACCGAGGCTTCCACAAGGCCATGCGGGAGAGCATGTGGCAAGGCACCGGCTCTCATATAATGCGGTCGTGTCGCTACGGTTCCTCGCGGTGAGTGCAATATCTTTAAAGACAACGGCGCTATGCCTCTCTAAATAAACTTAACGCTAACCGCTTGCACGTTCCGAGATTCAGCGGTGAACGGGACAATCACCCTGCAACTTGTAGACGTCTCGGAATGGGAATGGGTTAAAGTATTTTAAAATGCAGCTCCTTTTTGGATTCAGTCGACGTCACGTCCTGATTTAACCCCTCGCGCTCCCAACCCGCCAGGCGGCGAGCACGCCGCAGAACCCGCTGGTGTTCCAGTGCGAGTACGCCAAGCTGCGCGCGAGCAGCATGCAGGCCTTCTCGCAGCTCTTCTGCACGTGCAACAGCCTAAAGACGAACCCCCCGCCCGCCATCGCCACCGCGCTGGCCCTCAGCGCCGGGCGTGACCTCGCCTCCTGTGGCCGCATCTCGGGCCAGGTGGGTCCACGCTCCGTACGCACGGACAAGAGTGCGGCCTGGCCCTGCAGCGGGGCTCCGTCTGCAGAGCAAAGTATTCCTTTTACGTTTTTAAATCCTTTATATTAAGTTCACTTGCTTGCTTGCGCGCTTACGACCGTGCAAATCTTTCGGTCGTTTTTTAACCCACTTCCCGTGATCCAATCGAGCTGACATTTTGCACACAGACTCGTTGTGCGTGACAATTTATTTTCGTGAAAATTTTTTTCCAAAATTTTACACTTTTTAGGACAAAAATATTATATTTAATTACCAATTGCTTAATGCTGCCATGCAATCATCTGACCCATAGGTGGCAGCCATCTCAAGCCAGAGGACGAGAGGACTCTAGCCGCCACGCATATAAAGGATTTATAGTGAAAAACTGTTTTTACGGGTTAATTTTTTCTTTCTTCAATGAAAGTTGTTTTGGTCGTGTTTTCCAACTGTCGTTACATGTCGTGTTGCATATATATGAAGTGGCCAGGAGATGGCAGTACAGCAGTGGATTGAATCTGTTGTGCGGAGCCTGGAGTTGTTTTACCCTCTTATCCATCGCTTTTTCCGGTGTGCCATACACTCGGTATGCGTGTGCGAGTACTCCACATGTGTGCCAAACACTCGTTAACATAATTTGCTAATCATTTCATTGCATCACCCTCTTAAACAAATAGGTGTTAAGACTTGCTGAGGCAAGTCTAAACAAAAGATGTTATTATCATCATCATCATGATAGCGCTAAAATAGATAAGAGCAAATTAGAAATAAAAGTATGTTTAAGCTTTGGGAAAGTCGATTCATTGTCCTTTTGGTATTTGACTTGTCACATGCTGCCCATTGTTTCTTCACAATGAGTAGATGAAGCAGTGCATGGAGGAGTTCCGGAGCCTGGCAACGCGCTACAGTGATCTCTACCAGTCCTCGTTCGACGCGGATCCCGTAACGCTGCGCAACATCGAGCTGTATCCTCCTCCAGCCCTGTGCGATGCCCGGCTGTGCGCGGCACCATACGTTGAACTGCCGGAGAGCCCCTCCGGAGGGTATTTTTTTGTATTTTAACACGTAAGGCCCACTGAGCTTTATAGCTTTTTTTCAGAAGCGACCTGGCCACAAATGATAGTTCAGCGAAGTACCTTATTTGTACATTTATATCAGCCAAACAATCTAAATGCATGTTTCTAAATGAGGGAAAAACCGGAAGACCCGGAGAAAATTCCACACGACCATGGGAAGAACATGCAAACTCCACATATACGGGTGTCAGGGTCGGGTTCCAACCGACGACCTCCTGTATACTAGGCGAGGTAGTTAACATCTCGCCACCGTGGTGCCCGTATGATGTGGCTTACTCCATGCTGACCAAAACTTCTTGGAAGAGGTAGGAGTACTCGCACTCTACCCCACCATATGTGACCTGCCAACTGCTGATCGACTATCAGCTGCACCCACTTGCACTGCTGAGTGGACAGAGGTGGAGGAGACTAAAAAGACTTGCACTGCCGCGCTGGGAGATCGAATTGGCGACCTGGATTGCGAGTCGAGTGTGCTCGACATTACTCCACTGTCAGACATATTTAAGTATTTTACTACGTAAATTGATTTATGTTTCACTTAATTCCTGGTGGTGAGGTTAATTAATTACTGTCATGCTCTTGAAATTCTTTGCACATGAATTACTGTGCCCGAAGATTTGTGTTCTCCGCAGTGTCAAATGATAATTGATGCAAAATGTAATCTCTTATCAATTGATGAAGTCCGCTGTTGTCCTTGACGGTTCATTCAGACATCAGCAGAGCTGTCTTCTAATTGCTTACGTGATCGATGCATTGATTATAAATCAGGAGCTGGGAAGGTGAGCTTTTCTTCACAATATATTTGAATTGTCGGGAAATGTGTACAAAGGGACACCAGCGACGAAAAGTTAGAATGCTGGATGTTTCTACATATCTAAAGTTTTATTTATGTTAATGTCCATTGGCAATCCACTGCTGGATGCAGGCCTCATGCCATATCAGTTGTAGGGGGTTTAACCATACTTTACCATCATGATCGGTCCAGGTTGGTGATAGTGGGTGATGCCACAATGCACAAAAACATTTTGTTCGCTTATGTAAAACTGCTTGTCTGGTATTTCGCTTGGCACATGTGTCACAACTCACGTGCCAAACCCTCCTCCCACACACCTTTTTTTACTGAAAGAACCAAGAATAAGTCTACATTATAGACTGCCAGTACGCTCACTCAGTTTAATAACCATTGCTACAGTCTACATCATAGACTGCCAATACACTCACCAGCTTAAAAACCACATTACAGTCTACATCATAGACTGCCAGTACATTCACCAAGGTTAAGAACCAGGCTACAGTCTAGATTATAGACTGCCAGTACACTCACTCTGATTAAGAAACAGGCTACAGTCTACATTAGTGTTTTTTTAGTTTTTTTATTGCATTTTTATAATTTTTATTGACTTTATTTTTTATAATTTTTCTATCTACGTGCCTTTACCAAAAGACGCAAAGAATATGAACACCTTTACACTACCGCATTGAGGCTTAAATTCTGGCCAACAGAGTGGGCCGATTAAAAAAGCTATCGCGGGGTTTTGTATGGCGGGCGCGTTCAGAGTTCCCCCCCTCCTTGCCGTTTGGGACACGCGGACCCACAGCTTCGGTGGCTACGGGCAGAGCGGGATGCACAAGGCGGAGAACGAAAGCGAACGGGCACTGCACGCGGCCTTCGATCAGGTCCTACAGGATGTGGAAAGCCTGCACAGGAAGCATCCGCCGGTCTCCTACCAGGTGTGCACCATCACACCAACCGTGACAACATACACTGCCCTTTGCAATGGGTGGAGTGGTGGCGCCAGTGGTTAGCACGCTGGGCTGAAAGATACATCGACCTCGGTTTAATTCCCAAACGCAACTAACATCAGTGGTTAGCGTCACCCTTGCCGAATCCCCACCCGCCACACATCCCCCAACCCAAAGTTTGGCCAAACAACCCTCATGATTTGTATGTGTATGTATGTTGAACTTCTTTCGCACCGTACGTAGCCAACCGTGCTAATCAGAAGTGGTATATAGATAGTATACAAATTAAAAAATCTCACTGCGTAGAATGTTCTGTCTTAATGTTTGTGTGTTAATGTGATGATGGCGCATTGAGTGGCAGATTCGTGCCAGAAAGAGCGAAAAAAATAATTGGCTTGACTTGGCTTGAGTCCAGTGTTTCTAAACTCCAGACGTTGCGATTCCCCCTGTTGCAGCTTTCCATACTTACTAACCACTCGGGATAAGAGCAGTTGTTGCCTACAATCGTCACTGGCGATGCATTTAACTGTAAGCAAGTATAGCAACTGAGTATGGCAATGGTATGGAGTGACAGACCTCTCCCTGGCGAGTGTGCTTTGCCTACTCGGATGGTGATGGTTTCGTTTTATTTGTACGTGTTTGGGTGATTTGTATTGTTATAACGGTCTTCCTTGCCCCTACGGGACTTCTGTGAAAAACAGCTTTGTAGCTCATCGGATTCCACCGGGATAAATACATTATAGATTCTGAGTATAAACAGAGTTTGTCGATACTGCGTCTCGGAACCATTGGTCGCCATGTGAGCTCTCTCTGCCGCTTATCGAACTTGCCGAGTCCATACCGGTTGCCCACGAGGCCGAACAGTAATAATTTTGTCCAAATTGGCCAAATTTTATTTTTCGGCAGAAGAAAAGCGCGGCTTCCGTCGCCAGTGACAACCGCTGGCAGTGATTGTCGTACAATTTGCAAAGGGTATTGAAACCAGCTCTGCTGAGTTCATCCTACGTCTCGATACATAACTAAACAATGTGCGCATGCCAAAGCGAGGGGGAGAAAATCCGTAGTTTTGTGTGATATTCATTATCTTGAACCCGCGTTATGTGTCTATACAGGCTGCAGCTATGAACGCCAGGGTGTGTTATGCCACTCAGGGTCTGTGTGATTGTTGCTTTGTGTTTTCGCAGCACACTGCGTGTCTGTCACGTGCAGCCACCTCTATCCTGAAGGTGCCTCTGTCCTTCCCTCGGCTTTTCTTCCAGAGGTTGCAATCCACCAGCATTAAGGTACAGCAAATGACCATATGGATACATCCATTACCACCCACTGACGTTCGCGTTGAAATTAATAATTGGCAATTAGTGACTTAGGTGACTCAGTTCACAGTTAGTAAATTATAACACAGTGAGGCGTTTCAAGGCTTATTGACTACCCAGCATATATTCTGCTAAATGAATTACCTAATTATTCGTGCAAGCTGTTTATAATTACATGACTATAATTCTGAATCCGTACAAGGATTGTGAGGCTGGTGGTGATGGTGGTGGAGGCCGTAGTTAATTTGTGCAGCACGATATGAAAATCAAGATAAATTGTTAACTTACTATTTACTGCTGCATGCTGTGCAATAGAAGGGAAAGGAAAGATCGGGCAATAGGGAGGATCAAGGCAGTTTTGTCTGCACGCTCAGTGGCGAGATGTCATCTCCCTCGCCTGGTATACAGGTGGTAATGGGTTCAATCCTGACCCTGACGCCTGTATAATTTGTAATTCGCATGCTCCCCCCGTGGTCACGTGGATTTTTCTCCGGGTCCGGGTTTTCCCCTCCTCATTTCGAAACATGCTTTTAAGAGTATTTGGCTGTGATAAACATGTACACGTGATATTCCACTTCGTTGCGTTTTCATTTGTGGCCAGGTCGCTTCTAAAAAAGAGCTATAGAGCTCAGTGGGCAATAACTGGTAAAAAAAATGTAGTTTAGTAAAAAAAAGCTGCAATTATTAATGCCCTCTTGGTAACCACAAAAAAAGACACGCGCAACGAGGTTTCTGCAAGGCCCGAAACGTGAATTCACAAACGCCGCTCCTTTTCCGCCCCCCCCCTCCCTCCCATCTGTTGACTCTTTTTCCAGCTGAATCTTTCGCCGACGCCACGCACGGCAAGCGAGCCCCTTGCGCTGCACAACACGCAGCAGCTGGCACTCAAGGTGGAGGGTGTCATTCAGCACGGCAGCCGGCCCGGCCTTTTCCGGCACGTGCACGCCGTGCGCCTGACCGTCACGTGCACCCCGCAGGCCCCCCGCCCGCAGCACGACGTCAAGGCAAGGGCATGCTCACGCTTCAGAGAAAACGCTGCTGGGAAACATTCATTTCACACACAAATCGCTTGCCACAAATGAGAACCACAATACTTTGCCGATCTCGTCAAGGAGTATAAACCGTTACCACGCGAACTCCGGTTATAATCGTGTCAGCAGCAGCGGCTTTTGGCTAGCCATCGACCAAAGATGGTCACCGCATTGCGCGCTTTCAGATGCACTTCTGTGGCCGTCTGGAATATCATTCCTTCTCATATTAGGAAGCCACTGGAGCTATGCACTTTTAAATCTGGATTGAAAACTAATTTCTTGAAAACTGCTTTTTGTGTTTAATTTGTTGTCTTACCCAAGCAAATCCGATTGGCACGGTTGGCTACGTACGGTGTGAAAGAAATTCAACATACGTACATACATCTGGGAAGGCCCAGAGCCCTATGCATGAAATGTTTGTGTCCAGCAGTGTTTTAGCTCGTCTAATTTAAATGTATAATGATTTAAGCCCTTTATCAATCCACTGCCGGCTATGGGGGTTTGATCATACTTCACGACGGTGATCGGTGCAGGTTGGTGAAGGGATGGCGGGGGGTGGGGGGGTGTTCAGATACAAGTCGCCACTCTTGTTAACCATTGGCCGGGAATCGAACTCCAGTCGCCAGGCTCGTGGTGCAGCGAGCGAACAGCTGTTGCCTCCACTCCACCCAGTTTCATCCCGAGTAAAATAAATATTAACAAAATAGCCTTTGTGAAACTTTACAAGGGTTAAGATGGGCTCCACTGAGATTTGCGTGAAGAAGATAAGAAGCATATGAGAAAGAGCGCCAAGCAAGGAGAGACACTTTCGCTAAAGTTATTCACAGCGCCTTTAGAATGTGCCCAGAATCATATTGGAGAAATAAAGGCATAAACAGAGATGTCTAAAATACGAACAGTCTTCAGATTTGCTGATGATTAAATAAGACAGAACAAGAAGTCACGTAGCAACGAGTTCACCACACGCATGAAGATATTTGTTAAAGGGACACAGCTGGAACCAGGATCAAAATGATCACATAAAGAGGTGAGCGAGAGCAAGCTGGAGTACTTTTGGAGCAGTGTACTTGATAATGATGATAGTGTACCAATATGTGTAAAGAAGAGAGTTTTTAATCAGTGCGTTATCACCTGCTTTCACGTATGGATGAGAAACATAAACAAAGTGACCAAGTGGAACAAAAGTTGAAAAGCGCACAGTGAAGCAGTGAGAGGTTTTTGCTTGGAATTGTACTGGGACAAGAAAGAGGAACACACAGATCGGAGAACAAATGCCTATTGGAGACAGAATATTTACTGTGAAGTAAAGTGGACTTGGGCGGGATACGTCTTGAGAAGGGACGATGACCGATGGTCATAACTGACGATGAAGCGGCAGTTGAAGGAGGGATCACGCCCAGTAGGATGACCACCAGACAGAGATCTATGAAAATGTATTACTTTCCGAGGACAAACGCACATTGAATGCGTTAAAGAATCCACGCATGTGCACTATTTTCCTTGTTAAAAAAAATATTCCCCATCCTAATCCTCACTGATTACCTGTGCCCCACCTTTCCTGCCACCTTTGTGCTCCCTCGACGTTCGACCGCCCCCCCCCCCTCTCGACTCCGCCGCCGCGTCGTCTTGAGAAGCCCATCCTGGAGTCGGACTGCGCGGAGATGGAGCAGCGCGTGGAGCCGCACAACGACTACTTCAGCACGCAGTTTCTGCTGGCATTGGGCACGCCCGGCGTGAGCTCTGTGAGCGTGGAGGCGAGCGCGCTGGACGAGCGGGGCGTTGCGTGGCGAACGGGCCCCCGCGCCACCATCTCCGTGCGCTCCATGGAGGACCCCCTCACGCAGCAGCTCCGCATGCAACAGCAGCAGCAGCAACAGCAGCAACAGCAGCAGCAGCACCATCAGCAGCAGCAGCAACAGCAGCAGCAGCAGCAATTGGCGCAGTCGCAGCGGGCAGCCTACGGCAGGTTCTGAGGAGGTATAGACTGCTTACGACCTAGGCCACGTGGGCCTGTTTATAAACTCTGTTCGGCGTGCGCAGACGCGCTGATGATCGTCGTTAATTGCATGTCTCGTCCGGTGAAAAATTCAACTCCTCAAACGGTATATTGGAGGATACCTGTAAATACCCAACCGTGCATCGTCACCATGGAAAGGGCTAAGTGGAGTGGAGATGATCCCATAAAGTGAGGAAAGTTTGTTTGTCCAAGTAGATATTCTGCTGTGGGTGTTTCTGTGACAAGTGCTCTCTCAGCGAGTA
>CM025636.2:4857663-4873901 GCA_014621495.2 Entosphenus tridentatus | reverse complement strand
CTCTACTCACCAAGGTGGCCAGGATTAGGGATCCTCCACACTCAATCGGGGCCTCCCGCACATAACTTAACCTTCTAGACTCACGCACAACACTCGAGCTGATTCTCACTTAGCTTATTCCCTTGAGTCATTTGCCAAACGGCAGGTCTTTGGCGCAAACTCGCTCCTTCTTGCCTCTTTGCTTTAAGTTGTCAGGTATATTTCTGTTGTGTGTATCTGACTCTCATACCTGTCAACCCATAGGGTTTAACCCGTATTCTTGTACGTGGAAATTGGGTTTTCAGGTCAAAACGGCGTACAGACGTTTCAATACGGGCATAACAGATATTGTCTATTTGTATTTCTCCCTTGTGATGGGACTTTGCAGGATGAACGCTTCGATTTATAAGGGCACAGGGTGACCAATAAGGTGTGAATTGATATGTAATAAGGTAGGGCACTGATAAGGGATTACCAGGTATGCTTTCTCAACATCCAGAAATTCCTTTTATCATGCTTTCACCACCCCCGAGCATGTGCCAAATCCACATCAGCCAAGCGTTTGTGGCTAAGCTCGCGTGTAATAACAGCAACGTGGAGGCGCAAGGGTTGGTGGATCGCACAAATGTTTGGAAACCCCATGGACTGCACAATCAAACAAATTGTGGAACTCCACTTGTTCCGTTTGTATGGTGATAGAGTGTCTCCCCATCGTATGCCTTGCATTTCTCCAGGTGCTCCGGTTCCCTCCCACATGTAAATATCTATTGGCCGATAAGAGCTTATTATATAGGGGACCGCAGAGCTTGGGAAATTGTTGGCACCGACTATCGCGTGGCTGCTGCCAGCCCTGCTTGTCTGTCGTTCATCCTCGCGCCGTCTGAGTAGTTCTCTGTAGGGAGAGTGAATGAATACTGTGTGGACCGTTACATATTTGATCATTTTCTGGATTTGTCAAATCACCAGAACCTGATCCAGAAGAGCTTAATTTCTCTTGACCGTGTACATCCATCCAACTGATGTTCTCCAATGCCATATCCACATTGCAACGCATTCCATTCTCGTGTCTTCCTTTGCCAGGAGTACACGAGTTTCTTCCGCGTAAATCCCTACATGCAGTGTGCAATGAATGCGATACGTTTATAGCTGTTCTGATAGTAATTGCATTGGAATTAACGACGTCCAATTCACCTCGATGGCGGTATCAGTTGTGTTTAGGGTAACATGAAAACGCGTGAATGGAAAGTTAAAGAGAAGCCATGGTGCGATTTGTGCCCATGTAATGCAAACTATGGACCACATAGGAAACCGCTGTGGTCTCTGCTTCTTCAAGGGAGGAATAGCAACACTAAAAACTCGCCCGAAGCTTTCTCGCGGCTTGCAGACTCTCAGACATTGGCGTTTCATTCCTGAACGTAGTAGAAGTTTATTTTGATTTACCCTGTGAGCCAAGAAGCTCTTGAGTCAGGTTTCATCAACAACAAAACTACTCCGCCGCTTCTCCGACATACGCACAAGTCACAGTAAAAATCAATAATAACAAATAAGCGAAATAAAAAAAATAGCAAATCATCGCAAAAAAAATAGCAAATTTTTTTTAAATAAATAATAAGTTAAACATAAGTTATCACACTGTATCTGTACAAAATATACAGCACGCTGTATCTGTGCAACATACCAATTTCACGTATTGCCATCATCAGCAAGACTAGAATAAAATGTGACCCACGCAAGGAATTAATTCCTGTGTATAATGAAGAGGAACACTTGAACAAGCGGCACGTGTTTAACCACCCTAGGTATGTGGAACTTGTAGCAAGTCGTAAGGTTACGTGTGAATGAATGCGCTAACATGTGTGCTGTTTATGTTGTGGTGCTTGCAGTGTCCTCGTACTGGTCCGCCTTTTTGACGGCCTTTGGTCACGCACTGGTGAGAGATCACCCGACGTTCCAAGAGCTCTGGGATTTCGCGCACAAAACTCCTGCCTCCTTAATGTCCCTGTGCAGAACTGAGGAGCCTCGGCAATTGGCTGGGCGGCGGCGGCAGCAGCAGGAGCTTACGCTGTTGGGGGAGCAAGGCTGCAATGAAGACTACGTGCAGGATTTCTACCAGCACCAGGCACACGAGCACATGAAGCAGCAGCAGCAGCAGAGCGAACAGGAGGTGTACGAGCAGAGCGAGTGCGGCTCTGAGTCCGTCACCGAGCTGGCCGAGTCGGGTGAGTAGTCAGCCCCTGAACTGGAGGTCAACTTGGAGGAGGGGTAGCCCCCCCCCCCTCCAATACGTTATCATGTGCAACAACAGTGACTTGCGGACAAACACGTCCACGTCGTCGACGCCTACGAGCACCTCGTGCCCTCTTTTAGCCCCGCCCCCTCCCGATACGTTCCATTCATTGGCTACCACATTCTGATAAGCTCCCCCCCCCTCAACTTGTATTTAAGAGCTTGCATCTTGAATCCCTGCCTCACTTGATGCAGCAAATCTGGCTGTGACGGTCCCACCTGATGACGAAGACTTGTGTTGCCTCCGAAACGTCGTGATTTCATTTTTTACCTACGTGACTTTACCGAAAGAACTAAGAGTATGAGGGGTAGGGAATCTCAGAAGTAGCGTTCTGTTACATCCACTTGCGCGGGCCATTCTCCTAACAGCAAGGGTCGCCGCTGCTCTCGGCGAGAGTTCCGAGCGGATGCTTCGTTTCATGATGTGATGGCGATAAAACGAGTGGAGATAAAACTGCCGGGGGAAATGACCTTCATTGGTAAAAGAAAAAAGAAGCATCCATTAAGTTTGTGCTGGAGATGGCTGGGTGGCTCCAGAGGGTCAGGAGTGCTGAGCTGTGACCCCGCTAAGATTTTGGGTTCAGTCCCTCCACCTGTGCTTAAAAACCACGGTTCTCAAGTGCAGTGAGTTAATGGTTTCAACCCGGTCAACAACGATTGCACAAAATAAATCCCATCATATTAAATGTATTAGGCACTTGAAAAGCAGGCTTATTTCTCTGCCACCCCAGAGGCAGCTATTACCTCTGCCATAGGGAACCACAAAGTGCCCCGGGCATGGGAAGCGCGATGTAAATAATGACGGTTGTTCTTCTGCCCACGTGCGTGCAGTCACGACATTGGACAGCATTTACGATCTCGAGCTGGAGAGCTTTGAAGCGAGTTCTGCTTTCACGGAGTCTCGGGCGGGCCGCGTGGTGGGTTGCGACATCTACCGCTTCTACAACTTCCAGCACACGTACGACGTGGAGCTGCCCATCGCCAAGCACCGCGAGAAGGTGCGCAGAAGGCAGTCCTCCGCTCTGACGATGTTTTACTCGATTGAAAACTCATTTACTTTAGAACTGATTTGTGTGTTCAGTTTGTTGTCCCCCCCCCCCCATAAGTACGGTGCGAAATAAGTTCAACATATGCACATATATTGAGAAATGTATGATACTGTATTCGCCATATTATGACACCCCCCCCCCCTTCCTACCCTCGGGACTGTAAAGCAGAATCTTGTTGGTGCATCTTGTCATCCGGTGAGCATGCGTGATTGTCACCAGATTTGTTTAACTTTTTTCACACTGAGCACACGTTTGGTGTGTATCTTTTTTGGAGCGTATCGTAATCTTGGCAATACGGTGATCTAATGCCTCTTTGGTTATCCATTGAAGGGTCATGTCCTGGGATATGTGGTCAATTCCACTCATGAGTGTTGAACTTGGTGTGGGAAGAGACTTGGGTACCTAGAGAAAAAAATCCGCAGATGTGAAAGAAGCACACTTGGAAGCTTCCCACAACTTGATTCTGGAACATTTCATCTGGTACCCTTGCAGTCCAGTATATGTCCAGCATTTGAGACATACACACGCCGCACCAACACGATCACTGCCATCGCTTTGAGTGTGAGTTGGTTGCACTGCAACATTGTGGTGACCGTTTAAGCACACCACATTTTCATCTTATCCATTTTTCCAGTTGTGGAAAACCTATGGCATTATTAAATTACTTGAATGGTGGTGCAGTGAATTCGGCATCCCGAGTTTAATTCTCTGCCACGACAAACATCATTGGTTTCCTCCAGCAATGAAAAATGATAGGAGTTGTTAGTAAGTAAGGACTTTGCTTTTTATTCGACTCGTGTGCGGCGATGGCGCAGCCATCAATCGTGGGTCGAATTCGAACTGTGTAATCGGCATCGCGCTCGCTGAAGGTGAATGCCTTCGGGGAAGTCGTGTACTGTATACGCAACTGCGCACAATTCTGAGCCACTTATAACTGATTTGCCCTTACTTATTGCCAATTATGGACTCAGACTATTGTCCTATCATCTCATAGAGTCCCTGGCAAAATGCCAATTTATTACTAATAAACCCCAATGATCCGATCGAAATTAGGGATTTCGATCGGATCATTGGGGGGGGGACACGTGCCACCCCCCCCCACTGGCTTCGCCAGTGCCTGCATTCCAGGCAAGGGAAGCTAACATCTCGCCTCCGTTTCGCTGTACATTATAATTCATGTACAGCATAATGGGATGCTATTCGCTTGAATGGCGCTGTAAAAAATGAAATTATTATTCATCGAACAAGTGGTTAGTCAGAGGGCTGTTTATCATTATTAATATATATTCCCGACGGTTCCTCTTCCTTGCCGACGGCAGCTCCTGCAGATGATCGAAAGCAACCAGGTGCTGGTGGTGCAGGGCTCGACGGGCAGTGGCAAGACGACGCAGATTCCGCAGTACGTGCTGGACCAGCACGCGCAGCTCGGCGCGCACTGCAACATCGTGGTGACGCAGCCGCGCAAGCTGGCGGCCCGCAGCGTCGCCGCGTGGGTCAGCCGCAGCCGGAACTGGGAGCTCGGCGGCATCGTCGGTTACCAGGTACGTGGCTGTGTGTGCGTGTGCGCTCGTACGTCGCGCGCGCGCGCGTGTGTGTGCATGTGGGGGTGAGCGGGAGCGCAGCGGGGAAGCACGCCGCGCTTATGAAATCCGCGACCCGAGTTCGATTCCCGCTCACTGCAAACACCGGGCATCCCCTCGGTCGACTCAACATGAAGGGAGTACCTGTTGTGGTGTGTGAACATTGCCACCAGGGAGACTAAGGGTGTGGTGTTGACCACCCACACCTCCCTCGTGTGTCGTGCCAGGCTTCATAGGTGCTCGCTAACACCACTTGTGTCTCAATCTGTGAAGGCTATAGGGTGGAAATGGGGCAGTGGGAGCTGAGGCTTGAATCTGTTTCACTTGACATAAGTTCAAGTGAGGTTCACTTGATGTAAATGACTAAATTCCAGCACGAAGCCGCCCGTTAGACCTGTGGATGTGCATCGATTCACCAATTCGAATAGATTCCATCGCAATGCATGCATCACATCGTGCGGGTGAGGTTATATTAATTTCTTACGTGTATATTTTGTTTTACGTAATGCCTTCACTTGTCTCCTTCAGCCTCTCGAGGCCGCTTACCTTCATGACACCGTAAACATTGAATCAGGCCTGCGACGGCATTCACGGCTGGTGGGAACGGCATTGTCCCTATTGGCCAAACCTGCGTGCCATGCCGTGCCATTGTAAAACCCCTCCGGTGTTGCACGTCGGGGCTCTCACTCACGCCCCTTCGGTCTTCTCACTGCCTCAGGTGGGCCTTGACAAAATGGCCACCGACGACACTCGGCTCGTCTACATGACGACGGGAATCCTGCTGCGCAAGTTCATCGCCGAGAAGTCCATGATGGAGTTCACGCACGTCTTCATCGACGAGGTGCGTGCGTTGGTGGGTCTCCGAGGGCGCGGCGGCCCTTTGTTGAAGTTGCCTTGTTTTGTCTATGTTTAGTTAAAATCAGGCTTGGGGAACCCGTTATTGATGGCCGAGTAGGTACTTCCAGGTACCCGCGAGCCGGCTGCGACACATTAAGACTCGCACACACGTCGGTCACTGGTCTCAGAAAGAGCCGATTTTCTTTTGTTTAAAAAAATACTTTAAAATGTCTCTCTTTGTCGTGTTTTCGGGTTGTGTACCGCGTGTCGTTCGGCACGATGCCCGACGTTTTCCTTCACATGCAGGGAGCTTCCTTCCAGCATGAGATTTCTGAAACGCCACTTCGCCATTTATATATTTACGGAGAAAAGAGAGTGTTGACCCGATTTTCTACTTGGGTATGTTTTATTGTTCTGTTTGAATGGCAAAACAACGCAGCCGAACGTTTCTCTTATCTTTCTGTTTTGACACGAACAGGTTCATGAAAGGGACCAGGAAACGGATTTCCTCCTCCTGCTTGTGAGAAAACTTCTACGAACAAATTCGAGAACCGTGAAGGTGTGTACAAGGTGGCTCATTTTTTAACTGCCGGAGTGCGAGGATGCACAAGAGATCCTGTCCTTAAATTTGAACCGTTTAGGAATCACAGCATCGCCAGACCGACATTAGGCAGCAGCCTTCATTTAAATGTTCAAACTCTCGACTGTTTTTTGTTCTTTTGGGTGTCGCCAGCTAAATCATACTTAGTAAAAAAAAAAATGTCCATGTGCAGTGGCGAATTGAGAACTGCTTATTTTATACCCACAGCGCTCCAAAAGACACACGTAATTAGTTGTTATACAACAAGTAATGAGTTGCCGTTCCACATTTCCATCACAGGCGCACTGTGCAAGGAACGGGCCGATAGCTGTGTGCGTTAGCGCACCAAATACTTGGCCGCTGCTTGAGGGTACCGTCGGTGAAAAAAATATAATCACTGCTAAGCGGCTAATTGTTTTGTTCGATGTATTTCCCCAAAAAAAAAGTAAGCTGACTAGTGCAGGGTCCGTTGCAATAAGGGATGATGTCTGACTGTGAAACATAGCGAGGGGCGTGGCAGCCACACTGTGGAACCCGCGTCTTGAGAGAGCACGTCCGCCTAAAGGAGGGGATTAAACGATAACATCAGTACGTGTCGAGGTCCTGGGGAAGTTTTCATCCAGCAGTGGATTGACCGTGGCTGATGACGATGTTGGAGTTTGTTAATTCACACAAAGGTAGTGATACTTATTCAGTCAGTGCATTGGGAGTTCCAGATAAATGTTTCCTCATCCGCTTTGTTGATTTGGACTCTTTAGTTAAAAAACCAGTCCAATTTTGGCACGATAAAAAAATTGTTGCTGAGCATTATTGGAAAACTACTGGGCTGATGAATTAAATGTTTGTGCTTATCAGCGATTAAACAAAGCCCCTGATCTTTTTTCCCCATTATTTTATCACAGCCCAGGGTTAGCAGCCCTATTTAACACTTAAACACCGATGAAGCAACGTGCGACGTTCACACCTCGGTGTTCATCATCATTTTTCTTTTTACTTTTAGTTTATATTCCAAGCCAACCGGTGTTACAGTCCAAAGGGAGTTAGAGTGGAATATTACCGATTGTGTTCGCCGGTACGTTCATGCTTGTAATAATGCAGAGAGTTGTGGAAACCAGGGTTTGTGGGTCATGTAAATTTGTCAAGCTCCACACCCACCGGGCTGCCACAAATGAACCACAGTACCTCGCCGATCTCGTCAAGGAGCGTAAACCATCACTCCAAGTCCGGTCATCCTCGCAGCAGCGGCTTGTGGCTAAACAAACAAAGACGGTGGTCACTGCATCGAAAACGCGCATCTGCCGCTGTCTGGAAGGATACTAGGCCACCACTGGGGCGATGCACTTTAAATCCAGATGGAAAACTCTTTTTTTTTTCCAACTGCTCTTTGTCTTTAGTTGGTTGTCCTTTCCCCGCACCTCCGATTAGCACGGTTGGCTCCGTACAGTGCGAAAGAAGTTCATCATACGTGTACACACACATAGGAAATGACGGTAAAGCCCAACTGTGTTCCTCGCCTTGCTGCGTGGGTCGTTGAGAATATTGTCCCCCTGTGTACATGGTGGGTTTTCTCCGGGCACCTCTGCGTCCTTCCATGTTTCAAATCTTTATTGACTTTGACTTTGGCCGATCGCCCCATTTCAGGACTCTGCTGCGAAATGTCTCGAGATTCCGAGAGGAATTTACGAATAAATAAATACATATATTGTTAAAATTATGATTGTTATTGGAATAAAAATGAAATCCAGCCATTCCCAAACCGCCAATGGTCGATGGCCTCCGGCCGACGCCATGTCGGTCGTGAGGGTTGTTTGACCATACTTCACCACACTGGTCACTGCGTGGTGATGAGCGGGGGGGAGGGGGGTACGAAGACCAAGACCGGTTCAAATATCACTTCGAACTGATTTTAGGCATGGGCAATGTATGTATGGATATTGAACTTATTTAGCACCGGGATCTATCTCTGGTTGAGGCAAGGATTTATCTATTGACAAGAATCCATCTCTGATTGCCAGTTTCAACGCGTACAGAGATATGCACAATGGGAGGTTGACCATTCTACTCCATACTGGTCAGTGCAGGTGTGACTAGGGAACATCATCTATCATCTCCATATATATTAAAGGCAAGTTGTGAATATGTGTGTCTGTTCCAAATGTTTAGCGTACTTTCCGACATGCAACAAACTGGAAATTTGCCATGTGGGTACTTTCAGACTGTACACCATGCAAAAATTATGAAAATACACTTTTGTATTTTTCTTTGGGGGTGGGGTGGGGCGCAATGATGGATATATTTAGCACGGAAAGCGAGCGGTGACGTCACATCTGCGATGTCACCCGCATGCGGCAGCGTCACGCAGTGTGCCTGCTGACGTCACACATCCCCCCCCCACCCTCCGCGCAGGTCGTGTGTTAATCCAAGACAAGAATCCAAGTCTCGGGCGAAGCCGGCTTGTAAAGATAGGTTTTTATAAATGAGGGGGGGTGGGGACCCATTTTTGCCGGTATCAAGCAGATGAATCGGCTTTAACCCTTCCCGGCAAGAATACAGGAGGTTATTAAGATGTCCAAACACCAAATAGACACCTATCACGAGGCATCATCAGGTCTGCATTAACCACACGCATGCTTGTGATAAAACACACAAGCATGCTGTGTCAAGGCATGCATTGCCCTGGAAACTGGCCCACACCAGAGCTACAGCCTCCTTCATGGCTGTCCCTCGTGTGTGGCCGTCTCACCGAGTAGCTGACTAGGGGTACGGTGCTCCCTGGGCAATGCCAGGCACCTGACTAGGGGTGGCGTGCCTCCTGTGCAGTGTCAGGCACCTGACTAGGGGTGGGGTGCCCCCTGTGCGGTGCTAGGGGGACTCCACGTGTCTCAAGGGCACTTGGCTCTCTTCCCGCTGGCCTGGCGCTAGTGCGCCGCTGAAGAAGATGATTGCACAGTAAATCATAAATATTTGTTGTTTTTTTCTAACCGCGCGTGATTCGACGTCTCGTGTAAAGCGTAAGAATCAATTTGAAGTTACGACTTCATGACTCGTCCCCGTCCCGCCGCCCACCCCCCCACTGCCCTTCTCACCAACCGCAGGTGATCCTCATGTCAGCCACCATCGACTGCCAGGAGTTTGCGTCGTACTTCTCCATGCCGCTGATGGATCGGATACAGCCGGCGCCCATGATCTTTGTGCGAGACCAAGTCCACGAGGTGCAGGTCCACTACCTGGAGGACATGCCCATCTCCCTCGGCGAGGTCAGGGCACCAACCGTTCCCGGACACTCACCCCTGCATGTCCTTCCATAGTTGGCTCCATCGTTGGCTCCATTGGCCGCCTTCCTGGCCTATTTCCCCTCCTTCCCTCTTCTCTACACGGCACAAGCGAGCCAATGTCACACCGCTAGAGAGTGTAAGATTTTGTTGGTGGTGGTTTTCCTCATTGCGTAACTGGTACATGGCTCCCCCAGTGTGTTTCTGGGTTGCATTGCGGATTGTTGGGCAAGGTGTCCGACACTTCCTAGGCTGGGCTGCCCAGGTGAGAGGGGATGGCATGGGCTGTGTCTCCCCAGCCTCTATTAATCATGATAAAGTTGGTAGTAATCTCCAGCGAAACTTTCTCATTGTAAATGTTGAGAATTTGCTCTAACACACACTGGTGGTGCAAAGGTAGTAACACATTTACATGTTTTATTCATGTTTTCTTCTTGTGAAATGAGTTTTCAATTTAGAAGAAATTAGTTTTTAATTGTATCACGAATAATGTCGGCCGCGAAAGCCTGCATGTTAAATTAGTCTGTTAATGATTAGCAAAGTCACTGGTCATTGAGTATAATTATTCGATATTTTTTAACTATTACGAAGAAACCTAGCATATGCAGTTCATTCAAGTTACCGATTACTCGGTGACTTGAACAACAGCAGCAAGTGCGTTGCTTTGTGCATCGTGGAATGTCACACAACATTGAAATGAAAGTATAAATTAAATCAATGTTATGGACAGGAAAATTGCACCGTTTAAAATTTGCGCTTCAAATTGAGACGAGGATTTTAAAAGCTTTCGCTAAATGCTTTAACAAGCATTAATTAGAGCTTGCGAAAAAGCTGCATTTAAAGCACCCCAAGCTGCATTTTGTGTGCTACAGGAGAGGATTGTAATGGGCAAGTACGGTCGGCAGGAGGTGCCTATTTTATCAACAACAAATGATTTGATTGCAGGTTGGGGAAAGTAATGGCCAAATATTGACTTTTCACAAGTGCATATGCTGCATTAAAATCATTTCCCCATGGCAAGCACTCTTGTATGTGTGTTTGTCGAACTTCTTTCGCAGCATACGTAGCCAACCATGCTAATCGAAGGTGCCACAGCATAACGTGAAATGTCCCAATATGAAAATGCATTTCACCACCTGTAGAAATGTGTGTGTTTATGAATACTATGTGGGGAGCGGTAGTGTAGCGGTTAGCGCGCTGCGCTACGAACCCGGCGACCTGAATTCCATTTCTGCTCATGCCCAACACCAGTGACGATTATCTGATCAGGTCCTCGGCCTGTTCAGATAAGTACCTAGTGTGTAAAATCATTGCCACTAGGGAGACAAAGGCAGCCGGGCCTGGTGCTGGCCACCCAACCCTTTGTGTGCCGTGCCAGCCTTCATAGGTGCTCGCGAAAAGCACTTGCCCCAACAGTCTGTTAAGGCTATACATGGGATCTTTGTTTTTTTATAATATATGATATGAATCTGTTTTACTTAGTAAATCGACGCATACTGTAGTTACTTTCTTAATACAATGACAAATGTCCCCCATATAGCCTTAACAGACTGTTGCGTTCAAGTGCTTTTTGTGGATGTTTCTTATGACCGGCATAACACACAAAGGGTGGTGTAGCTAACACCGCACCCGGCCGCCTTTGTCTCCCCAGTGCTGATGTTTACACGCTGCACCAGCTACTCGTATTAAAGTCGGCTCGACCTATTGGCGGCCCAGAACCGTTTCAAATATTCTTCCTTCTGATATTAAGCCACTGGAGCTATGCACTTTTACATCTGCATTGAAAACGAATTTCTTTCGAACTGCTTTTTTTGTTAAGTTTGTTGTGCTTACCCTCCCGCACGTCCGATTAGCATGGTTGGCTACGTACGGCACGAAAGAAGTTCAACATACATACATACATACCGTGAGCGGAAATCGAAATTGGGTGCGCAGTGCGCGAACCACTCCGCTACCGCTCCCCGCACGCCCACTGCATTTGAGTGCACAGCTGTCCCAGCAAAAGCCCAGCATGGCTCGGCCAGGGTTAAAACTCGCTGCATGCAGAGTGACTGACAGCTTGCGCACGGGGGTCGACCTTGACTTTGTGTTTTTCGGTGGCAGCAGTCCAATCGGGAGTTGTCGCTGTGCCGTCAGTCCCCGAGACCTCTCCGAGATGCCCGGGCTAAACGCTCCGACCTTTGCGTTCGAGCCGTCGGCCTTACAAGCCGCTTACTGGTCCCGCCACGTCCTTGCACAGTAACAACCGCCGCAAAGGTCGACACGATAAACGGGGGCGGGGGGGGGGGACCACCCCAGGTGGTTTACAAGGTGCCACGCTCTCACACGCTAGCTCTGATGCGCTTCAAATTTTGGGCCGCACGCTGCGCCAGTGCGTTTGATTTTAAATGCCCGTGCAGTGCCAGTGCAGCCCTCCGCTGCGTTTACCCGTTGCACCTGCTTGTCCGACGTGCCAGGAGATTCTCCAGCAACTGAATGGTGTTCGTGTCGCGCCTGTCGTGCGTTCGTGCCAGGTGTTCATTGCCGCGTGTGTTAACCTCGCGTGTTCGTATCGCGGGTTCGTGTTGCAGGCGGTCATCTTCGACCTGTGCATCCCTAGCATCGCTCGTGAGAGCTACGCCATCACAGAGAAGCTCATCAGGAGCTTTTATGACATGGAGGCATACAAACAGTACGTGGTGCGACGGAGATGGATCGGTGTTTTGAACGTTGGGGGTTACACTCCTGGCTTCGTAATACATCCTCCCACCCTTACCTCCCACCCCCCCCTCCTCCGCTCTTTTCCTCCCTGCTCCCCCACCATCTTTCCCCACATCGCATGACAGGTGCATTGTTAACCCTTTCCCGTTCCGATGACGTATGTGTACATCATAGTTTTTCTCCGTTCTGATGCCGTACACACACATGTGTTCCAGTGATGTATATGTACATCATCAGAACGGAATCGGAATAAAAAAATAAAACAATAACTTTATCGGTACCGAGACTGCCACCAAGCCATGCGGGATGGCGTGTGGCACAGTTTGGCGCCAGCTATCATACACTGCAGTGGTGTCTGGTGTCGCTACCGTTCTCTGTCCTTGGTAGAGGGCCCGGCGTCTCTTCTCCCAATTCTCTTGGCGGTTGATAAGCATCCTACCATACCGTTCACAAATTGTCCTCGATAACGCAAGCCAAGTCATTGGCCGCGATTAAACATTAATTCCTGCAAAAGTCACGGGTTTCCTGAAAGTGTTTTCAAAATGCTCTTTCGACAATGGAATTCTCTTTTCGTGACCTTAAAAACATTTTGCGACAAATTGGTTGAATTGTATTTCTACTTGTAAGTGCACGCGTGAGCTTTCACGCGCTCGGCGTTTGGGGAGACCGCCGCGTCCGCTCGTTGCGAGTCGTTATCGTTGTGTTGCAGCCTGCAGACTGGCGTTCAGGAGCTTGGCAGCGTGCTCGTGTTCTTGCCAGGTACGTGCTTTGCCGCTCGTGTTATCTCGCACCAAACACGCACACGACTCGTGGCGGGAACCTCTGGTGGCTCTGGGGTGGGGAGGGGGGCGGGGCCCTCGAGCGTTCCTCTACTCCGTCGGTGTTCGAGTCTGCTTAGCGGTTCGCGATGACGACGTGCCCGCCCGTGTGTCGGACTGGACGTTCTCGAGGAGGAGGAGGAGGGGGTGGGGGTCCTGTGTCGGCCCCTGTGAAATTCAATACATTTCAGGCTAAACAACAACAACAAAAATTCAAAATCGTTGTGCAAATAATTTTCAAGCCTGTGTAATTCATTAGTTGTAGCGGTAATAAGTTCATAGAGGGTAGACCCGAAGAAGCTGTGGCGGTCGTAGTATCGTATACGGAGTAGTATTTGTAGCAGAGAACCGGGACCCCCCCAGGTGGTTGGTGTGGATGAAAATTAAATATTCCACGTGTCTTTTTGCCCAGCACCCATCGGCCTTTGGGTCAAAGGGCAGGGAGCGGGTGTCTCCCGGTAGTGCTTTAGGAATGCGCGCCGTTTGTTGACGCAGTCGTAACATTGCAATTCCGGCAGAACAGATCTGTCTTTTACGACCGTACAATTCGGCGTAGCCGAGAAATCTGATGTGAAAAAGCATGGGTGTTCCCAAATGTCCATTATTAAATAATGATACCTAGAGGGCAGCAGTGCGGGTTAGCTCGATAAAACTAAACGGCAGGCATTTGGTTGCGTGAATATTTTATCGAGTAAGTGTGTCGTCCCTCGAAACGTCGTGCTTCGGCCGTTGCAATTGGCGCGACGCTCGTCACGTTGAGGTTTGAGAGATTCCCAGGACAACATCTCGGCCTTGGTTTTGGTGATACGGAGCTAGCAACACCTTACAAACGAGATTGTAAAAACTAGACGACAAAAAGGAATCGATCACTATGTAACACAATTTTTTGTTCCTGGCTAGTAAGTGTTGTTTTGTAGTTGCTTATGCCAAAAAGTATAGAAAATGGCTATTATTCCGCACAAGCTTTGCTTTTGTGACCAGGACAGTGATATTTTGAAAGTTACCTATTTTAAATGATAAAACGGGCGAATTTGTGTCTTGTCGTTCACATAAAGCCAGAAAAAAACAACACGAATCAAAATTAACATGTATTTATACTAAAGTAATACAAAAACTACTACAAAAGATTAAAAAGTGGGTAGTTTTTCGAGATTTACAATTATACTGTAAATCACTTTTACGAATCAGCCCCCAAATGTCGTCTCCCATCATGTTCTCGTTATACTGTCCTTGGTAGCAGAATTCAAAGTCCAGTATATCCTGGTGGAAGCGCTCGCCTTGCTCCTCCAAGTACGCTCACATCTTCTCCTTGAATTTATCAAGATGAGCATCAAGGATATGGACTTTGAGGGACATCCTACAGCCCATTTTGCCGTAGTTCTTCACCAGAGTCTCAACCAGCTCCACATAGTTTTCGACCTTGTGATTGCCCAGGAAGCCACGAACCACTGCGACAAAGCTGTTCCAAGTCGCTTTCTCCTTACTAGTGAGCTTCTTGGGGAATTCATTGCACTCCAGGATCTTCTTTATCTGTGGTCCGATGAAGACACCAGCTTTGACCTTTGCCTCAGACAGCTCAGGGAAGAAGTCTTGAAGGTGCTTGAAGGCTGCCGACTCCTTATCTACAGCTCTGACAAATTGTTTCATAAGGCACAATTTGATGTGCAGTGGTGGCATCAGCACCTTCCGGGAGTCCACCAGTGGCTCCCACTTGACGTTGTTCCTCGCCACAGAGAACTCGGTCCGCTGTGGCCAGTCCCGCCTGTGGTAGTGCGCCTTGGTGTCCCTGCTGTCCCAAAGGCAAAGATAGCAGGGAAATTTGGTAAAACCGCCTTGGAGACCCATCAGGAATGCCACCATTTTGAAGTCTCCGATGACCTTCCAGCCGTACTCGTCATACTTCTTAGCTTCCAGAGGTTTTTTGCATTGCACGCAGGTGAAATGAGGTGCCCAGGGTTTGTCTTGATCCCCAACAGGCATGCCAAAATATTCCTTGTAGGCCTCATACATCTTAGCAGATGCTTCCACGGAGTACTTTTTCACTCTTGTCTTGATAAATTGGCCGTAGGAATAGCAAAATGCGTCTGCCGGATGCTTGCAGCCTCTTGATGCCATCTCAGAAAAATTAAAATATGTATCCACTTAGGCAGCTGGAACTAAACTGAACTGGTGGGCTTAAGGCCCCTGTGTTTATACAACTATTTATATTACTGGAAAGTTCTATAATGTTCTAGAAGATACTCCAAGTTTACTCAGCACTGAATCTATCTGGAATATTCTGGAAAATAGGTAAATTTCATAATATCTTTGTCCTGGTCACAAGCAAAATTTTTGGGAAATAATAGCCATTTTCTGTACTTTTGAGGCAAAAGCAATGAGGAAATAACACTACCCAGGAACGAAAAAAAATGTACACAGTGTATCGAATCGTGACTGTTTGAACTGCCGTGAACCGTCGCGTGTCCTCTGCCCGAGCATGCGAGCGCCGTGCAGTCATTGTGGGGGTGGTGGCGTGGGACATCTGCAGGTTACGGAGAAATCACCGAGATGATGGAGTGGCTGAGCGTCAACATGACCAGGTGGGTGGAGCGCTCGTGTTTCGCAGCGCCAAGCCTCCAGGCACTTTCCCTTGCAAATACTAACCAGGTTCCAACCCCCTGCTTCCAAGATATGATGAGATCGTGGACATTCGGGTCGATATGATAGTCGTGGAGAGTTTCCGTGTGCCAGTGTGGATGTGTTATCTCAGAACCGTGCAAGCAAATCCATACTCCAGTATTCCCAGATAAGTGTCCCATCCTGGTATTCGTCACACTCAACCCTCCCTAATTTCCCACACCTCAGATAGCACGGTTGGCTACGTACGGTTCAATATACACCCATTAACGAGCTTCTGCCTGGATTCGAACTTGGCATCGCCGCCATGGCAGCTCAGTGCTCTCTTGCGGTACTGCAACAAAAACAACCTGCATTTATTAAAATGTGCCCGTAATGTAACAAACGCCTCGAAGCCCAGAGATACAAGGGAGGGAGTGGGATGGAGTGGGATGGAGTGGGATGGAGTGGGATGGAGTGGGATGGAGTGGGAGGGAGTGGGATTGAGTGGGATTGAGTGGGATTGAGTGGGATTGAGTGGG
>CM025636.2:4846025-4857653 GCA_014621495.2 Entosphenus tridentatus | reverse complement strand
AGTGGGATTGAGTGGGATTGAGTGGGATTGAGTGGGATTGAGTGGGAGGGAGTGGGATGGAGTGGGATGGAGTGGAGTGGAAGGGGATGGAGTGGGATGTAGTGGGAGTACGAGACCCTGAGCCCACCGGCCGCCGCACGTTTGGGTTTGAATCCCCCACCTCCCCCACCCCCGCTGGCACGGCAGCGTTGGGGGAGGGGGCTTGCCAGGACGTGCGTGTGAACACGGCGGGTGTTGACCTCTCCGATTGTCTCCGCAGCCTGAAGCTGCTGCCGCTTCACTCGTCGCTCACTCCGCAAGAACAGAAAATGGTTTTTGACCCGGTGCCGTGTGGATTGCGCAAGGCAAGAAGCCGTACCCTCTGGGCCACTGGCTTGCTCTTGTCAAAAAACTCGTCTTCATTCATTCCGGATAATTCAAGTATTCTTGTTTTTTTTCTACGAGTGATCAACTTGGGTAATGGTTAGAGGTGGGTCCCAGGCCCGGGTTACGAAGAGGTAGGGTGGGTCGGGCATTTCGTTCATTGCACCAGGCTTATGGCAATTGCGCTACGGCCGCTGGCTCAACCGCGGGAGTGATTCGAAAATAATCATGGGTGACAACCCCTTCGTGTTAACGATCGCTTTGGGTAATAAGATCGTAAATAATCGGATGAGCCAAGTAAATTAATTCGCAAAGTTAAAAAAAATATCCTGCGCTTGAAAAGTATACTGACAAAATTACTCTTTTTGTTTGTCATGTTTTGTTTATTTGACCCACTAGGTCATCCTTTCAACCAACATTGCTGAAAGTTCGATAACCGTACCTGACATAAAATACGGTAAGTGTTCTGGGGTGTATCGGTCTCAGTGGTTTTCCCACTGCGCTATGATTGATCTCTGTAACTGAACAAAACTAAGATAAAACTTTAAACTTTTTTATTTTACCAGCTAAGGTCCACTGAGCTATATAGCTCTTTTTCAGAAGCGACCTCACCACAAATGATAGCTCAACGAAGTGGCTTATGTGGAAATTTACAGCAGCCAAATACTCTAAAACACATGTTTCTACGTGTGGAGGGAAAACCCGGAGGCTCTGGGGAAAACCCCACACGACCGTGGGGAGAAACGTAAACTCCCAATATACAGCAGGCGACGTGGTCGGGATCAAACCCACGACCTGCATACCAGGCGAGGTAGTTAATATCTCGCCACTGTGGCACCATCTCGCTTGGTTCAACCCGAATACACATGGGAAAGTGATACAGCACAACCATGACAATCTACCTCGCAGTTACGATATTAGTGGTAACGCATCACTGGTTTGTAGTTTCGCTGCACGCAATTCAGCTGTTAGTCCATGTGCGTAGACACTTCATTTGTTGATCCCACCCGAGGTTGATAAACTCTAGTGGCACCAATATCTTTCCACTGCCAATGAAAGTAAATTATGTGATAACCTTTACAAATGAGTGGGTTGTCCCATAAGTCACGTTAATTGGCCGTGTAAATAAATTGGTGCAATTAACATTTAGCCACCCAGAGGTGGGCGGGTGGCTAAGGGATTAAAGCATTAAGCCAGCCCCACTGTGATCCTGCGTTCAAATCCAGGTTTCAGCTAACCATGATTAAACTGGATTCGCGAGTGTAACGAGTTGATGGTCTTGGCCGGGTTACCAATTACTGCACAAAAACACCACCATACCACCATATATTTTCATTGAACTTATGACAAAAAGCCCTTTGCGGAGCATTAAAGAGTGCCCCCCCTCTAGTGTGGATAACCATTTCTATCGAAGTGACCTCAAAAGTGGTTACATTACGTCACGTTGCTGGACCGTCCTCCGACACGGCATGTACGGAGTATGCATGTTGCACTTCTTTCGCACCGTACGTAGCCAACCGTGCTCACCGACGGTGCGGGGCAAGGGCAACAAACTTAAACACAATAAAATAAAAAAAAATACTTTTTCTTAAACACGCTTTAATGAAATGTACTGTCCGAGCTGCCCCCTTGCACCATCGCCCCTCCCCCCCTCCTTCCACATCCCCCGCCCCTGGGCGTGGCTCCCCGAGGCTTGCCGCGACGTAAGGGACCACGTGGTGATTTACAGGCAACGTCAGTTGAGCGTGGACAATTAGAGCCGTTAAAAAAATTGTTTAAAAATATATATTTTAATTTTCAATGATAGAATATAGTATTGTCATCAGTATGACATACCTATACCAAGTTTGAAATCGATACGACATTGGCTATACGGTTGAAATTGAGTTACAAGATTTGTGGATACAACACATACAGTAAGTGAAATAAAAGCGTGTAAAATATATGTTTAGGATTTTTTTTTATGATAGAATATCGTGTTGTCATCAGTATGACAAACCTATACCAAGTTTGTAGTCGATACGACATTGGGAATACGGTTGAAATTGAGTTACAAGATTTCTTTTTTGAGGATACAGCAGACGAAGTGAGTTAAATAAAAGCGTGTAAAAAGCAGTTATAAAGAACTGAAATACGCCGCTGTGATACACCCCAGTTCCGAATGGAAGTTATTTTTCTACTCGTGGCACGTCGCCAACAGTACAGTTGAAATATCATTTGAGGGGACGAGCAAAGGAATGAAACAAAATAAAATTGGCCTCCCCGTAGTGTGCCAATTTGTGCCGTGGGTCATGGACCGACCGTGTGTCGTCAGAGCTCGGTTCACAGCTTTTGCCACCGATGCCCCCTCTGTGCCGCCGCGCGTGTCGCAACAGTGATCGATTACTGCCTGGCCCGAGAGATGGTGTGCGAGACCGGCACCAACTACCAGAGCCTGCGTCTCATGTGGGCTTCCAAGGCCAACTGTGACCAGCGGAAAGGTACCCACGCCACGTGGCGGTAACGACGCGGTGGGGGGGGGGGTGCACTACCTTGTTGAATGTTGAAGCTGAAGAGGAACTTACCGGCGTGTGACTAAAATGTTTGTTTTTAACCGTTGCGTATTACCTGCTAATTGGATTAGTGAACGGGGTCACTGATGAAGTGAGCCTGCGCAAAGAAGCATGCGGAGAGGTGGCAGGGGGAATCCATGGATTAGAGAATGTGCAAATTTGGACGCTTTGTGTCAGCTGATAAGAAAAATAAGTGGGCTTGGGAAGAAGACGTTGCTGGAAACGGGGGAACAATGGTCCATACTCTTTGGTTTTTTCGGTAAAGTCACGTCGGTGAAAACAAAATAAAAATAAAACAACTAAATTAAATCTTTACTATGAATCGGTCGCGAAAGCCTACGTGTTAAACTCTTTTTGTTTTTAACGCCAGCGTGTTCTGCAATCTCTCCACCCGCTGCGCACACCGGCAGGACGTGTCGGTCGCACCTCAAGCGGACACTGCTACAGAATCGTGACGAAGGATTTCTGGAACGATAGCATTCCCGAATACGCCATCCCAGAAATGCTGGTATGTTTCGCATCGCATGCCATCAAACCTCGCTCGGCTTAATTGCTCTCTCCGGCTCGGTCAAACCGTCCGGTGTGTGCACACGATGCTGCGACGGTGTCTTGCACTCTCCTGACATCTTTGCTAACGGTTGTCACGTTGGGCCCGCGCTGCGGTTGAGGGCGATGGCTTGCATTATTTATCCAGGCGCACAGCGTATGCAGACACTCGTCACAAAGGCAAACGTATTCCGAATTGAGTCGGATGGTAATTCGGTGTCTCGAAGAGAAGTGTACCATGGGAATGCGAGAGCAGTAGGAATTTCGTCTTGGCCTATGTTTCCAATGATAGTCCTGTGGTGTTTTCTCTTAAATGATAAGCACATTTACCCCTGGGTGCACTATAAAACCTAAATGTTAAAAATGTGACTCGAGGACTGGAAATGTGAAGAGAGCAGTACTCTCATTTCAAAAATGGTAAAAAAACAAATGTTCAAGTTACGATTGATGGGCGTACCCCCCCCTCTCCCCCAAAGGTGTGAAACTCCCAAGTGACCAGCGACGGACAGTGCGGGCGCTATTTAATGGGTGATAGATAAAGAATGGATGCGTTTTTCGAATTGAGCAAGATTGTAAGAACTTGGGGAAAAAGAGACGACGGGAAGGGAATTCCGAAGCGGAGCTGTGTGTGTGGAAAAAAACATCGGAAAGAGGTGTTGTTACCTGCGGTGTATATATATGTGTGTGTGTTCAACTTCTTTCGCGCCGTACATAGCCAACCGTGCTAATGGGAGTGCGGCGTTTGAACGCAGCCTGATAGACTGCGTTCTCAACAAGGGGAGTGGAATCCATGAGAGAAGTTCACATGAACAGTCGAGCGGCAATACTTGCTGGTGGTCGTGTAAATGTTAATTAACAGATTGTTCTGCATGGTGCTCCACAGTGTCCTCCAGTCTCCTCCCATAGCTCAAGAAAACCCACACAATGTAACTCGTATTGGCCCAAACATCCTAATGCTGCTAAATTAGCTGCAATTTACGCAGTTTGCCTCCTACTGCTCAAACTTAGCAGGAGCCTCCTGAAAATGAGTCTTGAGACTGGAGCTTTCCTGGGTAAACAGTCTCCAGCACAATTATTTTTCAGGCTCTGGACGCTTGCTCTTCCATGAAACAGGATTTTGCTTGATGGGTTAAAGGAAATTCTGTTCTTCATCTCGGGGACGGTGAAATTCTTTGCCTAAGGCTATCGGAGACTCGGAATACCGTTGGTATTTTAAAATCTCATCTTTAAAAAAAAAAAATCACCAGCCCTTTTCAACGGTTGATTTTTATTATTCAGGAGTCGTTCATTTTTTGTTTGTAAATGTATTCCGTTTTTGATTGTACAGCGCTCTGGGGTATGTTTTTTTTGTGTGAAAAGCGAGAAACTAAACAAAATGTCATTGTTGTTATTATTATCCTTGACAATGGGAGAGTGATAATCATGTGACTGACTGGAGATGAGCGCGTGCCCGGAGTAGATCGGTGCTGAGTGCTGGCGTATCGGCGGTAAATCTGAATAGTTGACACGTCCCGTATTCTCCTTGGATATGAGGCACTTTTATTCCCCTGTATTTGAAAGCAAATATTGGGGGGGGGGGGGGCAGCAGGGGGGGGGGGGATGCTTGTTGAATTTTGTTAGGTGTGTGTCTGTGTGTATGTCGGCGAGCCTTTGACACTTGATGTGGCCTCGGAGTGCGCTTGGCTTGGCGGCGGCTGTTGTTGTTGTGCGAGGGCACATTTGTACGACTTAATTGACACCGCGCACAAGTTCTGGGTGCGTCTAACTTTGCGGGGAGCGTCTTCCGATCCGAAGAGCACGGCCTATACACCACAGCGCTGACGCTGCTGCGTTGTGCACGCGCGCGCCCGTTGTGCGCCATATCGCTGCTGCCCCGCTGCTGCCCAGCGCTGCCCACTGGAGAGCACGGTGCTCCGGGTGAAGCAGCTGGACCTGGGAGAGCCCAAGGCGATGCTGGCGCTGGCGTTGACTCCGCCAAACCTCTCCGATATCAAGCGCACGGTGCTGCTGCTCAAAGAGGTGCGGCCACAACACTCCCCCCCTCCACTACTCCCACCGCTGCCCCCAGCGCTACTCCCACCACTCTCCCCACCACTTCTCCCACCACTCCCCCCACCACTTCTCCCACCACTCCCCCCAGCACTACTACCACAGCTCCCCCCAACACTACTCCCACCACTCCCCCCACCACTCCCCCCACCACTCCTCCCACCACTCCCCCCACCATGCCCTCACCACTCCTCACTCTACCCCACTGCGCCCCTCTCACCCCAGTGTTAATTCACCCAAAGGTTTTTTTCCCTCCATCTCGGTCATCGTCTCGTCGTCGGCTAGTCCCTCTGTTAACCCTTTCATCGGCAATTCCCTCCACCCCGTCATCCGTGCCGCAGGACTCCCTGCTGCCATGCATATCGAGACTCAAGAGCTGCCCGACTGAATTGATTTAGTGACGTGATTAGAGGCCACGTCACACTGAGCGAGTCGAAAATGTTAATTGGCCATCTATGTCAGAAGATTTTATGAGTTCGCCAATTGGCTGGCCTGGTGAATTATGCACCTCGCACACGAACATTTAATGACAATGGGTGGGATTAATTGGTTTTTAATCACGGCCGCAGATTAATTACAGGCCCGAGAGGTACGAAACGCCAAGCGGGCCAGCAACAATCGGCACACTTTTAAAGCTGTAACCGATAAAGGTTACAACATGGGACCATTCTTGCCAGTATCAAAGTATAAAAATAGGTGTTACCCTTTCTGGCAATAAAACAGTTGTGTTAAGATGTTCAAACACCAAACGGAAACCTTTTTGCAAGAAATCATGTCTGCATTAACCACACGTACTTGTGGTGAACATGCAAACAAAAAAGTGTTCTGTTTTATTGCCAGAAAGGGTAAAACTTATTCTTATACGATGAAGGTCAACACTTCATGCATTGAGGAAGGCTATAAGAAATTGGGGGGGGTAAAGAGGTGTAGGGGGGGAATTCCAGAGTTGAGCAGTCCGAGGGAAGCCGTCTGCTTTAGGAGACTCGGTTTGTGGACTGACGAAATAAAAATCCACCGACTGGGTGCTCACAGGCACTCTCATGAGTGGAAGTCGCTTGCGACGGAGAGGCGGATGGACGGTGGCGTTGTGATTTTGATGCAATTGTTGCCTTGACCAGAGTGGATTAAGAGAGGTCGTGTTCAGTTCACCGGCTGGGTACATTATTTTTTTGCAGACGGGACGTTGTCTTCTCTGCCCTGTCCACTTGGTACAGAATTCCTCTTGATGGTGGGGGGAGGGCATCGAGTTTTTGTATCCCTGTTGACTTCCCCACAAAGTGGTGGCTATTTTATCGATCCCAGAGGGATGATGGGCTAAGTTAAACCCCCAAACCAAGCTGATTTATCTCTACCGCTGAGCCGTCTGGCCGAATTCTTAACCGTTTGGTGGTACGTATGTATGTTAAACTTCTTTTGCACGGTACTTAGTCAACCATGCTAATAATGGTAAAAACCAGCCTTCTGTTCGGGTCTAAAAGTCTGCATGGCAGTCACATGTCCAACAACATCTAGTTTCCTGGCATGTTAATGTCCTCGCTGGGTATACAGGAGTTCGTGGGTCCGATCCCGACGCCTGTATATTTGGAGTTTGCGTGTTCTCCGCGTGGTCATGTGGATTTTTCTCCGGCTCCTCGGGTTTTCCCTCGACATTTAGAATCGCCATGCGTTTAAAGTATTTGGCTGCTTGAAAAAAAAATTTACACGCGATAAGCAACTTCAATGCGCTATCATTTGTGGCCAGTTCGCTTCTGAAAAACAGCAATTTTAGCTCAGTGGGCCTTGCCTGGTGAAATAAAAAAAAAGTTTTTTTACGTGACTCCAGTTGGTTAGCGGCCCTTTTAGCTGAGAAGTGAGGCATTGATTGGATGGATGCCGGAGAGCTTTGGGGCCAGCGGCGAGGCATTCCGTTTGCGCCGCACACGCCGCCGTGGAAGCTGCATTCGTCTGCGTATTGAGTTAAAGGCAACGTAATTGAGATAAGTGGCCTCGGCAACATCGCGGACCACATTGGTTATCTGTCATTTTTCTGCATTTGCATTCAGCGCTGCCTCCACTTGTTCGGGAGTGGAGGGGGGGGAAGGGAAAAGATAAAGAACAAGCGGGTGATCTTGAGAAATTTCCATCTCAAATATTCGTTGGTTTTGCATCCATTCCCTTGGTGGCGTTCATTTGTACGGGGGTATTTTTTTGTGAAAAGAAAATCCTCATGAGCCAGGTGTCTGCCGTATTTTTGTTTACGAACAAAAGCACGTTTTTTCAATTGTGTAAACGTCCCATTGGACTTGCACGTTAAAACTCTCTAGTTTGTTAGCACACCGTTCGCTCGCCGTGTTACACGCCTGCAGCTATTGATGGATATTTCCACGCTGTTCTCATCTACTAATTATTTAAAAAAATGCTTTAATTAGTTGTGGTAACATGTAGAGAGGCTTTATTTCCTGTAGAGTAGAATGCCAATTTTTCAACAATTAAATTTCCACTAAAGCATCAAATTGGCCCAACATTTACCAAAACAATCCATTAACAAGGTTATTTTCATTATTTCGCAAATATCACACCTCTCATAATAATTGTATAACTCGTGTGCTTGTTTGTGACGATGCTGCTGCTGCAGTGTAAATGGTTAGCCAACTGGAATTTTAAATCCAGAGGTTGCCGGATTGCAGATTCTATCCAGCAGAATGAACAGGTAAAACCACGCTTAGGCGGATCGGCAAGTTGCGCGTGGTGGGGTAATGTGTGGGTGCGACCACCTCTTCCAGGATGTCTGAACTGCATGGGAGAGTAGGCCACAGTCCCCTCTAGTTGGTATTTGTAGAGCTTCTCCTGGAGCCCCTTCAGCCAGCAGAAGCATAAGCAGGCAATTGCAGGGCGGCGCTTTTTACCTTAAACTTGCGTGTTCATTTGTATGCACTTGAGAGTACGTATTTAAATGTGTGTGTAAATGAATGTAGATATGTTTATATATATGCATTTCTGGGTCTGTCCCGTGACCACCTGCAGCGGGCGTTCGACACTTCACGTGACCTTAAAGTGCACATAGCCTGGCACAAGCACCTTGGAGACGTCACCGCGACTTATTGGCAAATGGCAGCTGTTGGTGCTGTTGTTGTGCACGCTTCTCCTCGGTGTGACCTCGCTGGCGCTGGTGGACTGCCATGTCCACGGTGGGCACAGCCGTGTGTGCATGCGCTCGTGTACTTGTGTGTGCGCGTGCGTATGCACTAATTGTCCCAACAGTCTGTTAAAGCTTATACGGGGGATATTTGTGTTTGTGCTTGCATGTGTCCGTGTGTTGGTGATGGGGCAGTTGTGGTTCAAGTGGGGAGAGTAGCCCATACCTGGGCAGTGTGCTCATGACCGGCTACAGTTTGACAACAGAGGTTTCACTCCAAATCTTTTCATCGGCTGCGTAACGCTGTGTGGAAGCTACCTGGTCTGTCGCTCCACACGAAGCTTCGGGTCTTCTCGCCCACGGTCATGCCCTCCCTTCTCTATTCTTGCGAAAACGTGGAACCCCCCTAATGGAACAACTTCGCCGGTTAGAAACATTTAGGCTGGCCTGCCTACGATCCATCCTGAGTTTAACCAGGCTGGATTGTGTGAGGAGCTCACAAAGTCCCATAAGTGAGCTGCTCCAGCAGGCAAGGCTGCGTTGGCTGGGTCATGGAGCCCGCATGCCCAGTCACCGCATGCCTAAACAGCTTTCGGCCGGATATAGGGGGCTAAAAGGGCGAGGCACGGGCTTGAGAAGAGATGGAGTGATGGGGTACATGAGGATGTGGAGCTGAGTGGACTTGCCAATGACTGGTACCAGTGGTGTCAAGATCAGCCTCTGTGGAGGATGCTTCTGGGCAGTTGGAGGCAGTCGCCCTGCAGTAACAACGGAGGGCAGAGGAGCGACGTTCACAATAACGAGCGGAGCGCCGGGTGGCTAAAACATAGCAAGTTGGCACAGTAGGGGGCACTGTAGGGGGCACAAATGGTGCATTGGCAGTCATCTCAAGTCAGTCAACCCATGGCACCTAGGTCTGTCCCGTGACCTGCCAGCGGGCATTCGACACTTCACTTGGCCTTAACGTGCACATAGCCTGGCACAAGCACCGTAGTGACGTCACCGCCACTTTGTGGCGAATGGCGTTTGTTGTTTTGTGTGTGTGATTCAGCGTGCGTGCGTGTTGCCCGTGCATGTGTACGTGCGTACTTGTGTGTGTGTGTGTGTTTGCACATGCATAGGTGCTCGCTAACAGCACTTGCCCCAACAGTCTGTGAAGACTACAGGGGGGGGAGGGAGGATCTCACTGTCTTCATTTGCGCATGCATACGTGTGTTGGCGCGTGCGTGCGCGTGCACCCGTGCTTGCCGTGGGCGCGACCCGTCCCGGCGCAGGTCGGCGCCCTCACCATCACGATGGCGGACGGCAGGCTGAACCCACACGACGGCGAGCTCACCACGCTGGGCCGCGTCCTCGCGTCGCTGCCCATCGACCTGCGCCTGGGCAAGCTGCTCGTGCTGGGGCACGTCTTCGGCTGCTTCCACGAGTGTCTCATCATCGGTGGGCCGCTCGCGCTCCCGCACACGCGTTCCGGCCACGCTTGCTTGAAGTCGTTCACGCGTCAGATCCGTCCGTCGGTCCCGACTGTCCGTCAGAGGGGGGATGGGATGGGGAGGGTGAATGGGGGTGAGTGGAGGGTGGCAGCTTAACCCTCGTAAAGGTGACCCAACGTGAACAAAACTTGACTGAAAAGTAGTGTGTTGCTCTCTCCGGTTCTTCACCCATTTATAGATGGTCAAATAAAATAAAAAACTACTGCTTTTTGTGTTTAGTTTGTTGTCCTTCCATCGCACCTCCGATTAGCACGGTTGGCTACGTACGGAGCGAAAGAAGTTCAACATACATAGATACAAACTGATGAAAGTGCTGCCAAAAACTTGGAGCCGCAAACGCATATTGGAGAGCGATAATCTAACACGCGTTTCCATGATTGTACTTTCTGGTCTTGTATCGGGTTAATGCTTTGGCCGTGTGTGTGCCGCTCTTTGTCTCCATACCGGTTTTAAAAATGGGGCCAATATGAGCAAAGCTTTCTTGTAAAGTTTCGTTGCTGGGATGGTGAATCACCAGATGCTTAGTCCAGCGAGTGTGTTGTAGAATTACTCGGATGCCACTACCCCCCTCTTCTCTCTGCCAAGGCTATAATACGACTGGTTAACTGCACACGTCCACCCTCGTGACCGCCCAACATGGCCGTTCAAACAATGGGGCACGTTTCTTGCATCTCCCTGCCGGCCTCTGTCCCACCCAGCAGTGTTAATGGGTTCACCACAGTCGGTCCCATCAGCAGGGCGCATGATGTGGTGGTGGTGGTGGTGTAAATTGTGGTCGTGTAGCAGTCAGCGCGCCGCGCTATGAACCTGGCGACCCAAGTTCGATTCCCGCTCACGGCCAACACCAGTGACGATTATCTGAACCGGTCCTGGGCCTCCCCTAAGTCGGCTCGGCCTCAAATGAGTACCTGGTGCGGTGTGTAAACATCGCCACTGGGGAGACAAAAGCGGCCGGACGTGGTGCTGGCCACCCACCCCATCCTGCGCCGTGCCGGCCTTCAAAGGTGGTTGCTAATAGCACCTGCTTTACTCGCATCTGTTTCAAGACATTTGGCCAGTGTGGAACAGTAGGCCCAAAGCACCCTCTAGAGAGGGGCTATTTTGTGCTCCCTCTAGCGGAAGGCCAGCAGCAGTGCGAGCGAGCCATTGCGCGGGGCCGTTGTGTCATCCTTAAAGCCACAACGAAATAATTAATGATTGAGGAATCGGTAAAGGGCTCGCGCGCGCGAGCGAACCCGGCGACGCGATCGCGACGGCTCGCCAACCTCGCCCGTCATCTCGTCCCCTTGCAGCCGCGTCGCTGTCCCTGCAGAGCACGTTCCTCACGCCCTTCAACGAGATGCTGAAATCCTTCCGGTGAGTGGCTATCGAGCGCACGAGCTTGGGTTATTCGTGTGACTCCTGTGGAAGTTGCCATCCCAGTTAGGGGTCGTCCATAAATGACGTCACGTGATTTTGAACGATTTTTGGGGGGGGGGGGGGGGGGGGGGGGGGGGGGGGGGGGGGGGGG
>CM025636.2:4815922-4841025 GCA_014621495.2 Entosphenus tridentatus | reverse complement strand
CCCCCCCCCGGTGCGTGACATAATTTATGGACGGCCCCTTACCCTCGAGAGGGCTTGTCCAGATATAGGAAATTTAAACTTTTATTTTTACGAAAGAAAATTGAACGGCAATGATTGCCAGTGTCAATTGCCCTTAACAAGGTGGAACGCAGGGCGATTGATTGTGTCACTTAAGAGGCAAAGGCTGAACTTGAGAAGTACTCTGATTAAGTGTTAAACAACTAATTCTTAAACGTGCTCTTTGTTTTTCATCTCAGCTCATTAGGCCGATGTCCAGTTATCGACTGGGAATCCTGCTCTAAAATCTGTGATGAAAGTTTTCGCAAATAGAGGCCACATCATTTGCTTTTTTTCTGCACTGTTAATTCGTTTTAGTGCAGCCATCTGTTGATTCAATACAGTGCACGCACGTACAATTAATTTATAAAACGTTGCATTAGCGGATGCGTTAATTAACAGTTTTGACAAATACGATGGCTCTCTGATGGCCAATTTTTTTTTCTGCCCTCAGCTGAGTGCTTCCCGCCGCTGCTGCTGTTACGTAGGAATGAATCCGGACGTTGCTGGGCTTATCGGTGATGGGGAGGGCAGCGTGTCGCTATTTAATGACGACAAATTAACCTCGCTGGCCTTTCCGTTCCTTGAGGCCGCTCTGGGAAAATCCCAGAGCGAACCCATTTTGTTAATGACAGCAGATTGTTAACCCCATTCCGATGACGTTACGTGTACTTTATCGGTACCGAGGCTACGACTAGGCCCGCGCGGGAGGGCGTGTGGCACAGTTTGGCGCCGGCTGTCGTAGAGCACGGTCGTGCCGCTACGCCTCTCTGCGGCGAGTACAATGTCCTTTAAAAACAATGGCGCTACGCCTCTCTAAATAAAATGTTGAACGGTTGAAGCCTCTCGCCCGTTCCGATGGGGGACACCACCCTGCAAAACTTGCGGTCGTCTCCGATCAGGAAAGGGTTAATTGACGTTTCGTTTTTTTGCTCTGCAGAGATTCCGATGTCTGCTGACGCTGCTGTGCTGGGCTGGTGTGTGTGGCATGCAGGCACAAGCTCTCCTGGTCCGATGGCTCCCACAGCGACTGCTTGGCTGCAGTTAACGCTTACAAGGCGAGGTTTTTTTTTCACCACCTCCCTCACCTTTTAAGTTTTTTGTTTCTTTGATCTCGCCACAGCAGCATCGGGGACCCATTGCCGACTCGGCCGTCCGCTAACCAAGGTTTATTTTTGCAGGAATGGAAGCATTGCAAGGAGAGTGGAAAATTCAGGACTCACAAGGTGTTGGATTTTTCTTTCACACACTCATCCGAATGATAGCACTTTTTGAAAGAACTCTCCGGTGTTTTGCACAATTCACGTTACGCGAGCTACGGGTGGCACGCGCGCGCGCGTGTAATCCAGGGCTTGTCGAACTCCACGACGCTCGGAAGCTTTGCCGCTCGGTAATCCTGCAATGATTCCCCCAGCGCCCACCACATGGTCCCATAAATTGTCACCAATTCAGAGTCTCAATTCAGTGCGAGAAGCGTAGATTCTATTTTCGCATTGCGCCGAATGAGGTCCCGTGAACACTTGGCATACAACATATATGGGGAATTCAAAAACATTGGTCCTTGCGCAATTAGACACGTGTATCGTGAGCTTCGTGATCAATATCAATTCGACACATCGTTAAAAGCTCACTGCTTGAGCAGAGCCGTCCCAGCCATTGCTTGCGGCCGTTGTTTTTGCACCGGCTGCACCGACGCCGCACAGTTGCGATTGAGTCATTGTTCTTTTCCCCAACGTCCTCGTGATGAAGGTGGAGAAAAAGTGGGGGTTGGAGAAGATGATCATTGTCCGCCGGATGCACGAGGTGAGCTGGATCGAGGGCACGCGCATGCCTTGCAGACTCCGGTCCACATTTTCGTGTTTACCCGTCAAACCCGTGATGTTCCCAGACCGGGTTTTAGGTTTTTCGGTGTGCGTGCGTGCGTGCGTATGGTGCGGTGCGAAGAGGTGGTTGTTTTTTTATAATTTTGTTTCCCCAGGTGGACGAGCTGATGGAGGAAATACAGAAGCGGCTGTTAAAATTCAACATCCGTTTGGACAAACTTGATGGCACGGAGCCGCCCGACAAATACGACCCGTTTGTCCTGAAGGTTCGGATCCCGGCGCTGAGGCCCGACGCTCGATAACGCGGCGCGGCGGTCAGCACGCCGGACTGGCTTTTTGAGGCCATACTCTTAGGTTTTTTCCGGTAAAGTCACGTAGGTAAAAAATATAATTAAAATTTATAAAAGTAATAATAATAGTAAATAATAATAAAAGTAATAATAGTAAATACAGTAAATCTGTCTGTGAAGGTCCCACCTGATGACGGAGACTTGCGTTGCCTCCAAAATGTGATTTATTATTTTATTTTATTTCTATTATTACTTTTATTTTTTACCTACGTGACTTTACCGAAAAAACCTAAGAGTATGATTCCTTGCAGTCAAGAAAGCTTCAAATCTATAATTTTTGTGGCCAGTCGACTCGCCGCTTTTTTCGAGAAGCCGTTTTGATCACGAGTGGCTGCCCCAGATTGCGAACACGCCGGATTTTGACGGCGCCGACAGACCTTGTTGTTGCGAGTCACCTAGATTATAAGGAGCTGACGTGCCTTGTCAGTGTTTTGTTTTTGTTGTGTACGCGTGTGGCATAATTAGGTTGCTGCCGTGGTATAGTCGCCCACCAGAATTCAGAATCAGAATATTTATTTTGACTGGAGTAGGAATCCGATGAGCTACAAAGCTCTTTTTCACAGATGTCCACTCGGGGCGGGTGAGAACGTAACAACAACGAACAGTGCAAAAACACGATAGGAGTGCAAAGTACAAGAAAGGTAAACAAATCACCCAAACACTTACAAAATATAACTAAACCATCCTACCAGACAAAGCCCACCGAGGTATCAACTTATTAATTGCAGGCGAGAGGTCGCCGGTTCGATTCGATCTTGCAGCGGGACAACTGAAACACTGGGCACATGTTTCAATCTCCACCCCCTTGCCCCATCCCCATCCTCCACCCCGCAAGCTGTCTCTCCAGCACAGAGTGTAAAGTGTGGGTAACTCCCCACCCCTTCCAAATACGTCTGAGTGTAGGCCAAAGGACCACCCTCGGGGAGGCCTGTCTACAGCTCCCACTCATGGAGGCCCTTTCACCAGGAGCGGCGGTGACGGAGGAATTGCGGGCCTGCACCTTTGCCCCATACGTAGAGGCACAAGAAATGTTAACCGCTGGAATGATTTACGCCTATTGGAACGCCGTATTTTTGACGCCATTGTCGTTTTATTTATTTATTATTATCAATCCAGAGGTAACCGTCCGAGCCGAAGCAATTGACCGAGCGGCGGGAGTGTTGGATGGTTTTACCGATGATGACCGCGGGATCGCTTTCGCGAAGCGTCGCGTAAAAACGCCTCGCTGTGGCCCCCTCAAGTTTTACGGTTACAATGGAACCTGCACCCAGCAAACCAACATCCCGAATCCCATCGGGGGGGTGGGGCGAGGGGGGTGGAGAGCGTGGGGAAGGGACTGTGTTTTCTCTTGATTTGTGCCGTCCCGATCAACACGCGTGGATTTGAGGCAACACACACACGCACGCGCAGGTTAATGGCACAATTCCGAACCGTTCAGGACCATTAAACTAAAATAAGAGGGCACGGAGGGTGGGGGGGGGGCGTGAGAGTGGGTGGGACGCCCCACAAGAAACGAGGGGGGGGGGGGGGGATGGCTTTCGGTCGAGAAGAAGAGCGACATGGTGGGGGTGGCCAACCGTGGAATTGAGCGTGCGAGAGACGGCACGTCCACCATGGAGATGGAGCAGTGAGATCGGCTCGTGCACAGGTGCTCGGTGGATTGTTACATCGCCGGAGCGTGAGAATTGAGGGGGGGTGGGGGAGACCTTTATCCAGCATTGGATTGATCATTGCAGGAGCTGTCCTGAGTGGGTAAGAGTGTTTGCGGGGTTTGTTAAACCGACCTCGACAACAGAGGAAGGGCGCACGCACAGCTAAAGCGAGTGGAATCCTCTTGAGTTGCTGCGGCGCAAGAATTTGAAGGGGTGCCGTGATCGTGGCACTTCAGTGAAGGGGAAGAGATTCGCTGCTCCTTTAACCGGAGTCTGCGGAAAATTACTGGCAATGAAAATATCTCCCGTAAATTATTGAAATGGGAAAAGTACAAAAAAAAGGTCTGCGGGTGTGAAATGACCTTCCGTAAAAAAAATCAGTTTGCACGACTTTTCTCTCGCAGTGAATTGACAGCAGATAATAATAATACATTCGTTCTTACTCTTTGTTTTTTTGGTAAAGTCACGTAGGTAAAAAATAAAATAAATGAAAACAACTAATTAAAATCACGACGTTTCAGAGGCAACACAAGCTTCCGTCTTCAGGTGGAACCGTTACAGCCAAAGTCGCTTGCTACGGTTCCACCTTGTCGTGATTTCATTTAGTTGTTTTAATTTTCTTTTTTACCTAAGTGACTTTACCGAAAAAACCAAAGAGTATGAATCCTTGCAGTCACGAAATCTTCAAATCTAGAATGAATACATTCGTTGCCGTGTTTTGGTGCACCGCGGGTAGCTCAGGTAAATTAAGGCCACTTCTGTATAAATGCACATCAACAGAGCTTGGTGGACAACTTTTTGCGTCGGATCTAGCCGAGTTCCCTCTTGTTTGTGGCTCACCGTGCCACTGAACCATTCTGTCTCAGATTGAATGAAAACTGCACGTAACACATCCAAAATTATTGCTTTTATTTGTTGTCCCCAGAATGATTTTGTTCCATTATAGTGGTGAGGCACATTACGTGTATTCACAAATGGTACATCGGTAAAAAAAAATACGTGAGGCTGCGTACCAGTACGAAGAGCGCACGTTCTGATTCATAACGTTTTTGGGTTAGATCGCGTTATATATAAATGTGTCGTAACCCTCCACCACCCGACACGGCCAATCAGCAAAAAAAGTGTCACGTTGACAAAAGACAAAATAGTTCACTGCTTTAGCCCACCGGTGTGTTGAAGCGTGAAACCACAACATTTACAATTTTTGAGTCGCACGACGTTTCGCTGGTAATTGCATCCAGCATCATCGGGCAATTCGCCAGAATGGTGAGGCTCTGCTCTTGCTCCCGGTCTTAAGAGAGCCCGTTGGGTGTGAGCCCGAGTACTCGTAACGTGTCCGACGGGTTGTACGTACAGCGCGTTGTCTCGTGCACGCATTTCTCTCCGTCCCCTAAAACGATTTGGGCTCCTTCGTTGGGACAGATTCGTTGGCCCGGCTCGCCAAGTTGTCTTAGCGATTGAGTATCTCACCTTCTTGGTTCTTTCGGTAAAGTCACGTAGAAGGGAAGTAATAAAATAATAAAAATAAAACATTATTTTATTACTTCCCTTCTATGTGACTTTACCGAAAGAACCAAGAAGATGAATCCCTGCAGTCACGAAAGCTTTAAATTGAGTATCTCACCCTCAATAATACCGGCCGCTATAATAGCGACACAATTTCAACGCTTTCCCGTTTTGAGACGTCTGCAAGTTACAGGGTCGGTGTCCTGTTCACCGCATAATCTTGGAACACGGAAGCGGTTCACGTTCATTTTATTCAGAGGGGCAAAGCACCCTTGTTTTTAAAGACATTGTTCTCACCGCAGAGGGAACTTGCCCCGAGGGAGGACGTCCACCGCCGGTCGAGAGCGACCGCGAGGGATGGCGACGGCTTGGAGGGGGGCGGGGGGTGGGAGGGGAGTCCTCATCGAGAAGCGGAAAGATGATGGTCGATGATTATACATTTTATTTTTTTCCATCAATTGAGAGTTTTTCGCACGCGTAGCTGGAGAAATGTCCCGAGGGCAGCTTGCCGTGTTGGTTAAGGGGCTCCCCTTGTGTTCCTCAAGCGCGTGCTTGTGGGGTCTGCCCTTGCAGGTGGTGTTGGCCGGAGCCTTTTACCCCTTCTACTTCGGCTGCTGCTCCATTAACGAGGCCAGCGCTGCCAAGGAAATGAACCTTCATGACCCCAAGACCACGGTCAAGGTACCAGGGACCCCAATCACCACCCACCCACCGCCACCATAGAGATTTGGGCCTGAAGTTTTGATTTCATGCTGGAATTGAACTTGGAATTACGATAAATTATTTTGCTTTAACTGAGTGGCAGCAATATGTTGACATGTATTGATGAGGGTAAAGCACTGTTGTGCAAAAAGAAGAGTATAAAATAACTAAATGTGATGTCGTTTTGCCTCAAATATCTTTTTTTGACATATACAAACCAGCCGAGGCAATGCCTGGACAAGGGGAGACCAGCGCGGTAGTGATTGTGTTGATGGTGGTGGTGGTGATGATGATGGTGATAATGGTCGTGGATCGGGTGGAGATGGTGGTTATTGATGACGGTGATGATGCACAACCCCAGAATTGTATCCTCATGCAGCGGATCATTTGGCCTTAGCAGGTAAAATAACCAAAACATAGTTGAGTTTTTTTATGATCATTTTTTTTATCAACTATTTGGGGACCACCTGTAGCGCCGGTAGATGAGATCCGTGATGCTGCTACCCTGGAGTTTGGCATCCCAGCGGCTGCCCCCACCCCCTTCCCCTTCGTGTTGTGTGCCGGTCCAGCTGTGGAACATGCCTCCCAGGGGTCAGTGCTACACCCAGCAGCTCAGCGCCGCCCTGGGGGATTGTGGCCGTGGAAAAGCAATCTACTTTGACGGCACAAGGTGGGAGCCTTTTTCAGAGCCAATAAATTACCCTGGGGGGGGGGGCAATGTCACGTTTAGTGTCGCGTCGTGAACAAGAGGTGGGGGGGGGGGGCGTGTGGAGCGGTGTCCGGTTTTGGTTTCGTGTCGGATTATTTGGGTGGCGCCACAGTGGCTAGGAGATACTCTTAGGGATTTTTTTCGGTAAAGTCACGTAAAAAAATAATAAATGAAAATAAATCAATTAAATCACGACGTTTCGGAGGCAACACAAGTCTCCGTCTTCAGGTGGGACCGTCACAGCTAAATTTACTGTATCAAGTGATTTAATTGATTTATTTTCATTTATTCTTATTTTCTTATTTTTTACCTACGTGACTTTACCGAAAAAACCTAAGAGTATGAATCCTTGCAGTCACGAAAACTTCAAATCTAGAATGGCTAGAAGATGTTAACTCCCTCGCCTTGGAATACAGGAGGTTGTCGTGGGTTCGATCTCTCTCCCTGTGGTCGTGTGGATTTTTTTCTCCAAGTCCTCCGCTTTTTCCTCCACGTTTAGAGACATGCCTTTAAGATCATTTTACTGCTATACATTTGAGCCATCATTTGTGGCCAGGACGCTTCTGAAAAAGAGCTACATAGCTCAGTGGGCCTTAACCTAGTAAAATATTTTTTTGTTTATAGTTTAGTTTTAACACCTAGGCTTTCGCGATCAATATTATTCATAATGAAGGTTTTTTGAGTTAGATCGCGTAAGTATGAATGTGTCGTAACCCTCCACCACCTGATACAAACCAGTAAGGTTTGTCATGTGAACAGCGCGCCAATTAGTTACTACTACAGCCCACCGGTGTGTTGGAGAGAGAATCCACAATTGTAATATGTTCTGGATTTACTCTCCAACACACCCAAAAACCTTCATTATGAGTTTAGATTTAGTTAATTTCCTCGACTCGTAAAACAAAGTTGAGCACAGCTTGTGGCTCACCCCCCGCGTTTTAGATTTTCGAGTCGTACTAATTTCTTTAGAACTGCTTTTTGTGATTAAGTTTGTTGTCCTTACCCTCCCGCACCTCCGATTAGCATGGTTGGCCACGTACGGCATCAAAGAAGTTTAACGTACAGCAAGCACATGGGCTAACAGCCAGGCTCCTTGCGTGCTCCCCTCCCTCCCCAAACTCCCCTCCCCCGCCACTCAGGGTGTTCATGGAATTTCAGCGAGACCCTGAGGAGCACACTGCCAGCGTGCTGCGGGCCGTGTACCTGGCTCTCAAGATGAGCCAACTGCGCATCCCCATCCGGCTGAAGCTGCTGCACATGGAGGACAAAGACATGGACCTCCAGGAGGCCACGAGGAAGAATCCCGTCACCGGCCTCAATACGAACAGGTCCTGGCGAGGTGGCACCATCACGCCCGCCAGTACCACGCTATTTTAACTTTTTTTTTGTTTACCAGGTAAGGCCGCCAACCGAGCTGCGTAGCTCATTTTCAGAAGCGACCTGGCCACTAATGGCAGCTCGGCGAAGTGGCTTACCGTCGCGTGGAAATTTATTGCCGGAAAATGCTCTAAAACGCACGTTGATTATAAATGTGGAGGGTAAAAACCCGAGGATTCGGAGAAAAATCTACACGACCACGGGGAGAACATGCAAACTCCAAATATACAGGTGTCAGGGTCGGCAGGATCCAACCCACGACCTCCTGTACACCAGGCGAGGTGGACGACAGAGGACAAATGCCGACAAGGCCATTGCATCGCAGTGGGGGATGCAAGTGGCGAGTCATTTGTGGGTTGGGTAAACATACCACTGAAATTCTAGGCCTACCCTTTACACCCTAACTAACCACACCAGTTACTCGTGCTTGCCCTCTCATTGATCGCATGTTAACGAACTCGAAAAAAGCCGCAGATGCTAGCTCTGTCACTGATCTTAGCCTGAATAAGCTATTCACTCGTACCAACCCTATCACTGACCCTAAACATGCAAGCTAACCAGCCACTAGTACGAGCCATCTAACTGTTTTAATTCCAACCAATTGGCAAATGAGTCGCTCGTATAGGCCCTCTCATTGACTTTAACCTAAGCCAACTATACAATGAGTCACTATACGACTATCTGTATCACTGACTCTAACCCAAACAAACTAGCCAACCAACAGCTAGTACATGCCCACCCAAGGGGAGGCAGTCTCCACTGAGCGCTTCGTGTTCCGGGTGTGTGTGTGGGCGTGGTGCCGGCCTTCATATGCGGTCCCTAACAGCACTTGCCCCAAAAGTCTGGTATAGGCTATACGGAGGATCTTTGTATTTAGGTTCTGGGGAGCGGTAGTGTCGCGGTTAGCACGCTGCACTACAAATCGTGACCAGAGTTCCATTCCCGCTCACGGCCAACACAAGTGTCGATTATTTGAACCGGTCCTGGGCCTCCCTTAGGTCAACTCGGCCTCAAATGAGTACCCGGTGCGGTGTGTAAACATCGCCACTGGGGAGACAAAGGCGGCCGGCCATGGCCCTGGCCGCCCACCCCCTTGTGTGCCGTGCTAGCCTTTATAGGTGCTCGCTAACGGCACTTGCTCCTCCAGTCTGTAAAGGTTATACGGGGCATCTTCGTCTTTGTTGTGCAGGTTCTGCTGCGACATACAGAGCCAGAAGCTGATGGAGAAGACCCAGACGCTGGCGGGGTTTTGGCTCATGGTCTTCATCACTGAGGTTGGCACGAGACCGGCTCGCAGCACAGAATCTTGGCGCTCAGCGACTCAAGCCACATTGTTAGCACGGCAGCGCCAAAAGGATCGCGAAAGGAGAAGCGCAGTGAAGTACTTGACCGACTGCCAGGAACATTTCCCTTGATCCAGTTAGCAGAAATGTTGTTAACTATTAACCCACCCACCCCCCACCCCGAGTTTACCCGGGTTGTGGATGATCCGCGCTTGTGAAAAAATTTACATGCCTTCGGCTTAACTGTTCTGGACATCTATACAAGAAGAGCTTTATAACTCATCGGATTCCTCCAGTATAAATCAATTTGATTCTGTTCGATGCGCTTAGCTCTGGACGGTGCCCGCTCGATCGCGAACACGTCGGAGCTCCGCACGGATGCATTCAATACACTGCCATAATTCTAGATTTGAATCTTTCGTGACTGCAAGGATTCATATTCTTGGGTTTTTTCAGTAAAGTCACGTAGGTAAAAAAAAAATTATTAAAGTAAAACAAACATTAAAAAATTCACGACATTTTATTTTTATTTTACTTTTATTAATTGTAATTTTTTACCTACGTGACTTTACCGAAAAAACCCAAGAACACTGCCATAATCTCAGCTGCGTGACTGACCACCCCCGCCCCCCTCCACCCGAGTTACGTGGTCGTGCGTGCGTGCACAGGTGCTGGACGTGGGCCACTTCTTCGCGCAGAAGGTGGACGACAACTCGAAAGAGGTGCAGCACCTCGCCGAGCGGATCGGGGAGCGGCCCAAGCGGCCGCTGATGGCGCCGCCATCCCCGGGCGACCTCTGCCTCTCGCCGTACCCGGACGAGAAGAGCCAGGAGCTGTACCGTGCCCGCGTCATGCGCGTGCCCAACAGCCATACCGTCGAGGTCTTAATCAGCATCACGATGCCACCCCCCCCACGCCCCCCTCCCCCTTGCCCCAACACCCGCCGTTCGCCACTAAGTGACGATGACGTCACCACGGCGCCCGCGATAGGCCCAGGTCGAAGGCTCGCTGACGGGAGGTCACGGGACAGTCCCAGGTGCCATGGGTTGGCTGACCGAGATGACTGGCAGATGATGCACCAGCTGTGCCCTCCACTGTGCTGCCCCGCACGCAGCCTCACGCCATGGCACCCCGTTCCCCACTCCTTCCTAGTTTGATTCCCGGCCACGGCTGACATCATTGGGAGAGTGATTTATCTGAGCTGGTGCTGGACCACCGCCGCCTCCCCTTCACCAACCACCACTGGACCAGCTTGGGAAAGTATGGTCAAATGACGACCAGTGACTTGGGTAGGCTCTCATCCAGCTGTCACTTGACACGGTGCTGAAAGTTAGCATTGTATATCTGCCATTGAATTAATAAATGGCTGAGGTGACCTTGAACAAAGTTCTAAACCAGAGGTGGGCGGCCGATGGTCTGCGGCCTGAAAACGGCCCGCAACTTCAGGGCCCACAACCACTTGGAAACTGCCTGCAAATGATTCATATCCCTCGCAGCAAGCGTGTTAGCTGTGCTGATCTCGAGTACCAGAGTGAGGACATTTTGCCCAAGGTATTTGAAAATACTCAAATACAAATTTTCAGGGGGGCGGGGGGGGGCACTTCCACCGATAAGACATCGGCATCACATTTTAAAAATCCGATTTGGCAGCACGATGATTCTGAGAGGTGTTTTCAAAATGTGTGTATTGTGGGGGGTGGGGGGGGGGCGCGCGTCAGGGGCCGCACTAAAGGCCACCCGGGGGCTGCCATTGGGCCTTGCAATGACGAGCAGTGGCTCAGCGAGTAGCTGCAACTCTCGGGTTGGTACGGCGCATTGTCGCACGCCCACTCTGCCGCGTTGAGTGATTTTGTCCTCCGCTGCCTGCAGGTGTTTTTTGTGGACTTTGGAAACACGAGGAACATCCCACTGCAGGACCTCAAGGAACTTCCCCAGGACCTGAAGGATATGCCTTTCCAGGTCCTGCCGTGCGACGTGACGTGTGTATGCGCGTATGTGTGTGTGTTATTGTGCCAGTGATGATGACACCAGTGATGATTATCCGAACTGGTCCTGGGCTTACTCTAGGTCGACTCGGCCTCCAATGAGTACCTGGTGTGGGTTGCAAACATCGCCACTGGGGAGACAAAGGTGGCCGGGCGTGGCGCTGGCCACCCACCCCCTCGTGTGCCGTGCCAGCCTTCAGAGGTGCTCGCTAACAGCACTTGCCCTAACAGTCTGTTAAGGCTATATGGGGGGAATCTTTGTCTTTTTGTGTGTGATTGTGGGGAGCGGTTGTGTAGCGGTTAGTGCGCTGCACTACGAATCTGGCGACACGAGTTCGATTCCCATTCACGGCCAACACCAGTGACGATTATCCGAACCGGTCCCAGGCCTCAGCTCGGAAGACTTGGTGTAATAAACACCGCCCGCTCGGGAAGACAAAGGCGGCCGGGCGTGGTGCCTGGCCACCCACACCCCGTCTTGTGCCTCGCTAACAGCACTCGCCCCCAGCAGTATTTTTTTAAAGGCGTGAGACAAGGATAAGACGCGGGCAAAGTATAAACCCGACGTGCCGGGAGATCGGTGTTTTTTAAAGCGTTGACTGCCACGCTGGGCACGTCGCAGATGAGGGGGGGGTGGTTTATGAAGCCGCGCGAACTGCCAGGCACCCACCCCCACCTCTACTGGCGTGCAGGCCATGGAGTGCATGCTGTGCGAGGTGCGGCCTTCGGCCCTGTCGCGCATCGCCGCCGGAGGCAGCTGGAGCGCCGACGCTCGCAGCTGGTTCAGCAAACAGACGCTGGAGAAGAACTTCTTCATGCAGGTGCGCGGCACGTCGTCTTAGTTGGGGAGGTGGGGTTTGTGGGGCGTGGGGGGGCAGGTGGGAGGGGGAGGGATTACTGTAACTTCACGACTGGGGAGATGAAGGCAGACGGGACGTGGTGCTGCGGCCACCCACCAACCACCCCCCTCGTTTGGCCGTTTGGAAAACGACGCCCGTGCGATCGTCTTCTCCCGCTCTCTCGCCCTTTGTGTGCGGCATTTGCATGTGATGCAAAAATTACGCTGTGAATTCAAAGGCAGGCAGATATGATTTACATTTTCAGTTGAATTTCTTAAAATGTATTTGTATCTTCTCGTGTGACCCCCAAAAGTATCTCCGTTGAAAATTATAGCGAAAAATCTGTTAACAGGACAATTGCAAAGTTTTGTGATTACAGGCACTCATCCGTCAATAGATTTGGCAAGCGGTAGCTGGACAGCAAGCGCTCGGATGAATCTGTCATGATTCGATTCGCCAATCGATTCGATTTTTTACGTTGCGGTGAACGGTAGCGCCTCTAGTGACCACAGTGGTGACGATTTACAACAAAAACAAAAAATGTTTTAACAAAAACATTTATCGGGGCACACGTTACCTGATGCGTGTAACGATGAGCCTGGCGTAGATTTTAATGAATCGATGCATCGTCGCACTTAAAATTCCCAAACTTCACCAAGCCGCACTGTCCACCGTGGTCTAGCATGGTCAGATATCTCACGGGTGGCCCGCAAGGCCTTCAAATAGCGGTGGATTGACAGGAACGTACTCTACATGTGTATGTGTGCACACCAATCGACGGATTGCCAAATGGCAATGCAGTAGTTGCAACTTAGAAAGGTATTGGGCAGGTGCTTTGTTTTCACCATTTCCTTGCCCTTTTTTGCCAGAGGTTACCTATGGGTTTTGCATCATTTCGCCCCCTCCGATGAGCATGGTTGTCTACGTACGGCGCGAAACAAGTTCAACGTACATAAATACATTTTATTCGGTCCGAGTAATCGGCGAAATCTTTTCGTGATGAAACGGATGTTGTTCGTTCACTTTAGTTTATATAACCCCTCGCCCCCCTGCTACACCCCGCCTGCACAAAGAGACTAAGTTCGCACCCGGCAAAAACTCCGGTTCAGATACCTTGGGTCCTCTCCGACAATGAATAAATCCCCCTTAAGTCTTCGCTCGCCGAGCCAAGCGGAATCGGCGGCCGTCCGTCGCGCGACTCGGCGGCAACCCGGCGGCGGCGGCGGTGACGACTGCGCGTGCGGTGCCCGTGCGGAGCGCAGGTTTTCTCCATGGAGCACGGCGTGCTGCGCGTGAGGCTGTCCGGGAGCAGGCCGTTGGAGGGGGCGGCGGCGGCGGCGTCCGGCTCCGCGGTGCCCAGCCAGCCGGCGGACGTGGGGAGGATGATGGTGGAGCTGGGGTTTGCCGAGCCCGCCAAGGAGGCCTTCGAGTCGAAGGTGAGCGCGACCGAGCGTGGATGATTTACGGCCGGGGGGCGGCGGCGGGGGAATGGAATTTCGTGACAACGATATTTTGTAGGGGTGTCTTTTTAATTTTAAAGGCGGCAACGGTGTCTATGAGTGTGTGTGTATGTTGAACTTCTTTTGCCACCGTTCGTAGCCGTCCGTGCTAATCGGAGGTGTGGTGGGAAGGACAACAAACTAAACAAACAGAAAGCGGTTTGCGAAAAGTTGCGACTTTGGAGAGAGAGTGGGCATGTTCGTCGAGCGTGACGTGACGATGGCCAGGTCTACCCACAAAAGGCTATTGATAAAAACATTTTTACGAGTTTGAATGAAGATGCAGACTAAGGTTGTTTAGTAACGTTATTTCCAGGCTGCGGGGCACTGTGGAAGACCAAAACTGATAATTGGCTGTATCAATATGAAGGAATTGTTCGACTCCACGACCAACTGGCTGACCCGTAGAATGCTTTTGATTGGCCGTAGGCCACGTGTTGGCCAGCCAATCGGAACACTCCCCTTGCAGGGTGGGAGGGGAGTGTTCTGATTGGCCCTGCATCTCTCTACGACAGGTTCTTACACTCGTTTGAAATTTTTTAAAATATATATTTAGTTCACTGTTGGATGACCCAATATTGGGGGCGGGGCGGGGGTGGAAACTGCACCTGGTCACACCATCGTCTCAGAATTAAGAGTATGTGACAATGCATTAGTCGCCTAGACAAAGGGAGTTAGTAAATTAAATCCACACATTGAGGCCTGACTAAATTTCTACAGGTTGTCGTTGTCGACTAGCCTGAGGCTCTGACTAAAATAAAAAAACGCTGATTACTTTAACACTGCGAGCCACTGCCAAGGGCCATCGCTCACTGTGATGCACGTGTGTGCGTGTGTTGTGGGGAGCGGTAGTGTTACGGTTAGCGCTACGCTGCGCTATGAACCCGGCGACCCGGGTTCGATTCACGGCCAACACCCAGCGACGATTATCTGAACCGGTCCTGGGCCTCCTCTAGGTCGACTCAGCCTCAAATGAGTACCTGGTTCGGTGGGTAAACATCGCCACTGAGGAGACAAAGGCGGTCGGGCGTGGTGCTGGCCGCCCACCCCCTCGTGCGCCGTGCCGGCCTTCATGGGTGCTGCTCACTAACGGCACTTGCCCCAACAGTCTGTTAAGGCTGCACGGGGGATCTTTGTCTTTCATGAGTGCGGCCATAGAACTCTCGTCTATGTTCTGGTCGCCGTCGTTTTATTGTTAACCACCACCTGCTGGCTGGCTCATTGTTATGCCCCGGAGCACGGCGATAATCGGACCGCAGGGGTAGTGGTCATGCCGGGCTGGAAAGCAGCACGGGATCATAATGTGTGCGTCATCGCTGCCGGGTTTATAGAGTCACAAATGGCGCCCGAGGACGTTGAGCTGAAGAATTTTATATCATCGTCGTCGTCGGTCATGGTCAGGGGTCGGCAACTGAAATAGCTATGAGAGCCATTTTTTTTTCGAATAAAAAAAAAAACTCACCGCAGTGCAATGTGAATACGAGACGGTGGTGGTCCTTAATAAAATAACGACACGAAGCAGTCCTCAAGGAGCCGCAGGTTTTGCCGATCCCTGGTCGTGGCCTATCCACTTTTGGATGAAGTCCCCTACTCCCAAGCCTCACAGCTGCACGCGAGCTGCTTCAATCGCTCCGTCTCCACGGCGGACGTTCCATCTCCTCTGCTGCCAGTCCATCATTATTTCGATCGGCCATCATTTCTCCTGCCCAGGCCCACTTACTTTTTCTTAACGGTTTGATGCCATTAAGCTGCGTTTTCATATCCTCTGCACGCATTTTCTTGTCTTTTTACTTGTTATCTCTCGTTATACGCAAACGCGGACGCATTAAGTATCCATTTCTCAAAAAATATCTGGAGACATTTCTCAATTTAATAAAGCGGCAAAACGGTATTTATCTGATAAAACATCTGCCCGCAATCTCCTTTTGAGACTTGGGTCTGTCGTACGAGCCGCTCGCCACGTCCATCCACAAGCCGCGCTCGCTAACGATGCGCGTCACGCCTGAAACTCTTTGACGTACGGCGCAACATGAACCTGCCACGCGGGGGTTTATGACGTTAGCCGGGCGCGGCGGCGAGGATTAACGAACGCCAGGGTCAGCCGCCCTCCCGTCGGAGGGTCACTGCGCGCGGAGGCGCCGTCCGCAGGCAGCCCATTGCCGCTTTCTCTCTCTCTCTCGCTCTTTCTCCGTCGCGCCTTCAACTCCTCCGCTCGACGCCCGTCTGACAGATTGGCAGGCGCGGCACGGCGCCTGCCAAAACCCCGCTGGAGAAAGGACGGTGTCACAAAGCGCGGCACCTCGGCGGATCCGGAGAAGCTTTTTACAGGCACGTTGGCGCGCGAAGGATTCTTACGTTCTGCGAAGCCAAGTCTAAAGCGTTTAATATCCAAGAGGGGGAGTTGATCTCTTCTTGATTTTTTTTATCTCGGGATTTTTCTCGAGGGATCCGCTCATGCTGTACTACATTTCGGTTAAAGTAGTGCCATTGCGTCGGCATGTTCCTTCCACCCCCCCAAGTTATCTTTCCTCTGCAGAGCTTCACGATTCGAATCCAGTGGCCCTCCCAAACGCGCGCCTCCAGTGGCTGCAAGGTTCACGTTAATCACGTGGTAACGTGTGCGAACTTTACGAAAAAAAAAAAATTTCACGTGTGTGGTTATGCATGTAAGCGTGTACGTTGAACGTCATTCGCCACCGCACGTAAGCCAACCGCGCTAATCGGAGGTGCGGTGTAAGGACAACAAGAATGAATACTAAACGACGAATCGATGCACATCTACACACACTCAGTAGTTTCCCCTGCATACTTGGACACTTGTTCGTGCCGCTTGTTTTATGTTTGTGTTACGTTTGCATCGATGCTACATTCCATTTAAATAATTATTTTTTACAGAGGACACCGATTTCATCTCCCGGTGAAACAGTCGAAGCAGTTGAAGTTTTTTTAATCCCCCACCACCACCACCACCTCTGTCCACCCAGCAGTCTAAATGGGTAACACCGCCGCAGTTGAGTCAGTGGGCAGGTCACGTGTGGTGGGCTGAAGTGTGGGGAATCCCATCTCTTCCAAGACTATTTCAAATAAACTATTTTAAAATGTTTATTTTACCACAACAAAGTTGCTTATTATCACGTAGAAATTTATAGCACCCATATATTCTAAACACACATTTCTCAATGTGGAGGGAAAAACTGGAGGACCTGGAGAAAAATCCACACGACCACGGGGAGAACATGCAAACTCCAAATATACAGCAGGCATTAGGGTTGGGATTTAACCCACGACCTCCTGTGTACCAGGCAAGGTAGTTAACATCTCACCACCGCGGCGCCCTGACACCTGGGCAGCGTGGGAGATTAGGTCAAAATACCTTCTAGAAGGTCTCTCTAGCCCTCCCTCTATTGGGGGGGGAGTCTTTTTGCCAGCAGTGATGTGAGCAAGACATTGCAGGACTGCACCTTTGCCAAATCCCTACGTATTCATGCCAGCTCTCTCTGTGCCACAACCGTCGGCTCTCGCCTTCATCTCCGTTCGTACGGCTGCTGATGTAGATGCAGAGCCACAACTAAAATTTCACATTCAGGTGGTCAAGCCAATAACCGCGTCAGGACCAGCGGAGGAGCGTATCGCTGTGATGTCTTCTTCGTATTCGTGGATCGGGGCATTGCGTCGTTATACGTTGCTACGGTCTGTTCTGGATGACCACAGTCGCACACTGGAGAGTTTTAAAATTTTCCATTTGTGTATCAGGTTTCCGCATGTGCCATTTTTTTTGCGGATGCGATGTAGGGGTGGACCATGGGCTCTCGTCTGAATGCACGGAATAAAGTGCCGCGCGTTGATCGACCGATTTGGCGACCTGTCCCGGCATTTTCTTTTTTCTTTCAGCAAAACCACGAGTTGCTGGAGGGCAAGTTCCCCGTCAACGTCGGCAACGCCCGGGCCTACCCGGAGGTGGCGGCGCAGCCGATGGTGGACGGCGTGGACAACTTCTCGATGCGCTCCGTGTCAGCGTCGAGCCTTCATCGCGTGCGTGGTGCAGCACCGTGGGGGGGGCTACGGGGGACGTCATTTTATCCGGGGCTCTCCCGGTCGGGATGCTGCTGCCCCACAGCGGTTTGAGGGAAGGGGGTTAGTGCGCTACTCAACTTGGAATTCAGAAGGTAGCACGCCGGTCCGCAATACGTTGAGACCTGATGGTGCACCGTGTGTGTTTTAAAATCTCTCCCCTGCACTCTCCACCCAGCAGTATCAAAGGGTGTGGGGGTAAAGTGTGGTTACTCCCGCCCATCTCTTCTAAAGACGCCTTCTTACAAGGTGCCACTTGTGTAACCGCTGGGTGGACAGAGGCAGTGTTGAGCGGCAGTGGTATTTAGATGCTTTATGAATCCCGGTTGCATCAGGGCTTCTGTTGGGTCAGTTGGAACTTTTCAAAAATATTTTTTGTAATTTTTTTACAAACACTCTGATGTGGTACTAGGACCTACATAAAACACCAGCAGTGGCCTGCAACAGTATATGCGTTTAGAGTATTTGGCTGATAGAAATGTCAATGCGATAAGCCACTTTGTTGAACCATCATCTGTGGCCTGGAACGCTTCGGAAAAATAACTCTATAGATTCTGGCCTTACGTGGTGAAATAAAACAAAAAATAATGTTTATAATCGAGGGAGAACGCGAGCTGCTCCGTTCCGTTCCTGAAGTGGCACCCAGCACGTGGAGCGAAACGACGGACGTGGTACGCAACAAGACGAACCGAAAACACATCGCAGAGCCCCACTGCGCAGCTCAACCGCGACAACTTATTGCTGCCCCTCGGCATACGGACATTATATATCGTGATCGAGTAACTGGGATAGATTATTCTTTTATTATCCAGTCGACAACAGGAGGCACGTATTACCAGTGTAATACAGCGTGATCATAATCGCAACCAACAATGTTTGTAACGTGCGCGCATTTCGCGAATCGGACACGTTTGATCAAAAACCCGGAAGGCGTGGAGCCAGGCATCAAAAAGCCCCTCGTACTCAGCCTGAACATGAGAGGGCCTGAACAGGAGAGGGCCTGAATAGGTGAGCTTTAATAGGTGATTCTGAATAAGTGAGCCAGACAGGTGAGCCCAAATAGGTGAGAGCCTGGATAAGTGAGAAACTGGACGCGTGAGAACCTAAACAGGTAAGAACCTGGACAGCCGAGAGGCTGGACAGATAAGAACCTAAATAGATTAGCGTGAACAGGTGAGCCGAAACAGGTGAGAGCCTGGACAGGTTTAAGCCCGAACAGATGAGTGCCTGGACAGGTGAGAGCCTGAATGGGTAAGAGCCTTGGACAGTCGAGTGCCTTGAGCTGCTGCATGAAGGCGGATGATGGTGCTTGGATGCTGCTGCTGCTGCTGCGGATGTGCAGTGGAAGAGAGAGTTCCAGATGGCTGCCCGTGCAGCTACGGAGAACCGCCGCCCATCCAGGGATGGCCGTGGGTTCTGGGGACGACGAGCAGATTTTTAGACGTGCTCTGACGAGTCGATAAGAGTTGGGATTCGAGTGACAAAGCTAAGCGGCCGTCCTACCTTGACGGGTGTTATATTGCATTTGTTTTTTTCACTTGGGTTCGTCTCATTCTGGCTCTTGAGAATTCAAAGTTTGGGTTTGATTCAGATGCATTGAGCGGCCCTTTGGAGGGGAAGGCAGATATGTGACAAGGTCGGATATGTGAACAACATCTTTATAAATTGTCCATTATACCGTCACGCGCGAATACTGCACTGGGTTGTGGTCGGCTAATTTGTCAGTGCAGATCTGTGACCGATAAATATACGATGGTTGTATTGGATTTAGAAGTGGCCCTGGTATTGACACGCAGGCTTATCTAGCAAAATCCACTCTTGAGAGATTTTTTTGTTATTTTTTTCAGAGGACAGACTCTGGACCCATCTGCCCTGTCGTAAAATTACCCATACTCAGGAATAGCGACAAAGAAAATGCCTGACCGCGTGTTGGAGTGAACGGAGTTCTCTCTTTCCCAGGTGCTGCAAGGGCCGACAAGTTCCTACGAGATGAGATTCTGCAGCATGACCAACATGGGCCGACTGAGGTAGCTGAGAAACCGGGCTTGGCCGCTACGTCATTTTTGATGATGCGATATTAGGTTTAACTTGACCGCGTAGGTTTTCGCAGCCAATCTAAAGATGCGCAATCATTCTTTAGATGAGGCCAACGCTTAACGAGGTGGGCAAGCAAATTAAATTGTCACGCAGTGTACAAGTAAAAGATGCTTGGCGTAGTTTAAAGCGAATCATCGCTGTATCCAACTGCTAAATTTGTCTGCGAGTGAGCTGAAACAATCGTACTTCGTGCGTCGTTGAAACGCTTGTGCAGCGCGTGACAATTTAATATGTTTGGCTGTGTCAGGCGGCGGGGGGGAGGGCCTTGTGTCAGAAATTTTGACCGGATCGTTATGTGGTCTCTCCCCATAAATCGGTTTGGGATTATATTAATTTCGGCAACAGGGCAACAAGACTTTGTATTTCGCAATTCGTACACAATATTTCACCTAATTTTGCACAATTTCCTGTGAAATTGTATTCCGGGCGAGTTGCGGTCACGGCTGGAGAGGAACCACCCCTGACGTGGTGGGGGGGTTTTCCGCGGGTGTGACTTACGCGCAGGTCGGTGCGCGTGGGGGGCATGAGCGTCAACTCCGTGGCGGTCAACGACGAGCCGCAGGACTCTCACGATCGGCTCCTGGTTGCCGCCTCCGTCAACGTCAACCAATCGGGTACCAGACGCCCGCCCCCACCCCCCTTTTGTCTCCCTCGTGGCGATGTTTACACACCGTAGCAGGTGCTTATTTGAGGTAGAGTCGACCTAGGGGAGGCCCAGGACCGGTTCAGATAATCGTCACTGCTGTTGGCCGGGAGCGGGAATCGAACTCGGGTCGCCCGGGTTCATAGCCCCTCCCCCACCCAGAACCAAAGACTTAATTTTTCCAAGCCTAGCCAAGAGCAGGCTCCCCCCTCACAGCACGGGCGCTTTTCCACTGGACGTTTGCCGAGCCAGGCCCCTGAACCAAAGCGTAATGTTCGCTGGGCCTCGCGAAGACGTGTGAATTTGGTTCGGGGCCAAGCAGGGCCAGGGCGTACGGTTCGAACGTTTTCAGAATCGGTTTGTACGCTTGAACGCGCGAAGTAGGCGGCACGGACTCGGGTTCTGTCGCGAGGAAAAAAACAACGTCGCGCGTCGGACTCTTAGGCTGCTCTGAATTTCCACGTGATCAGCCGCTTTGCTGAGCTTTAAATTTTGATAGCGATGTCGCTTCTGAAAAAGAGCTACATAGCTCAGTGGGCCTTACATCGTAAAATAAAAAAATAGTTTCATACTTTCGCTGTTGTGTAACGTTGTCGCTCGTCGACAGGATCGACTATCCTGCTGCGAGACACAACGCTGATGCCGTCGATCCACGGCCTGCCGGCCATTTTGTGCCTGATCTTCACGCCCGTCATGGAGTTGAGGTAACCTCGGCGACCAGACATTTCAAGCTGGTGGGGGGTAGTGGAGGGGGTGACAGTTGTGTTTTGTTGGTGACTCCGCATCTCGGCACCAAGGCGGCGTGTGTGTGGACGCCTCAGTTTGAGGAAACTGCCTTCGTATTCAAAGTAGTTTCCTCTGCTACTTGTATCCTGTTTTGCTGTACCGAGACAGTGGTGGGAAACTCCACATTCCAATGGTTGGGGACGAGTTGTTCCTTAAGACAGTGTTTTTTGGCGAGGCCCCCGTGGTGGTGGTTTCTACGCCAATATGCTCATCGTTAACCCTCCAGCAGCCGACAAGGTGGTCACGACATTATTATTATTATTTACACGCACCGATGTGTCTTGGTGAAAATGTGCGACCGATAAAGCTTCTCACCCCCGGTGGCTTAGGAATTTCCGCGACCGAATTTCACGTCGACATGCAGAGGCATTTCCCTCAGCCCTGCGATGAGCTGCTGCCAGGTCGTGAACTTGGAAACGAATGGTGTTGTTGGCTTAATGACGAGAATAGTGGCAATTAAACTACCGCATGGCCTCGCCAAAAAATAAATTACCACGTAAATCTACCGTTTAAGACAATTGCTATTGACGTTTTCAAAAATAGCACACTTGAAGCTGGATACAAGCACAGTCCTGACATAAGCAACAAATGCTTACATCACACTGGTGGGGTGGCGGGGGGGCGGCCATGCTGAACAACCCGAATGCAGTACACATCTGAGAGCTAAATATTATCGGCTCGATTAAAATCGGAATTCGTTGCACGTAGCCAGCAAAGTGTCGAGGAATGTTTGGTTACCTGCAGTGGTGCGGGAGGTTCACTGTCGACGGAACAGCTTCTCAAAACTGTACTTTGAAAGCACGTTCGAGCAAGTTACCGCATTTTATCATTATTCCATCTGCACGCAGCGGCATTAGGGAAGTGTCTTTTGAACAGGTGTCGTCCGTTCGTGTTGGCTTATCAAGCCTAGGGGACACAAGGAAACCTGTCTCCAGGAACCTGTCTGTGCAAAGATTGTCGGCAGATACATTACGGGGAAGCATTGTGAGGGAACTTTTTCAAGACTCTCCGTGTGCATTGTCGCCCGATCGACGACTCGCACTCGCAGAGTTTTTCTGTCATGGGTTCGCACACTGGCCTTGTAATGCAGAAATCACCCGGTTCAGTCGTTTGAAACAATGGTGTGAAAGTCTTGAACGCCTCTTGGCTCAGCAGTATAGCTGGGTAAGCCACTGTTGGTCGATCGGCAGTTCGCGTGTGTGGGATAAAGTTCTCCCACTTCTTCCAAGATGTCCAGCCGGCGTGAAAGAGTAGGCCAAACTACCCTCTAGCACAGGGGTGGCCAACCTCTAACAGTGCCAAAGAAGTTCCCACGAGTTTTGCAAAGAGCCAAGTGTGTGTGTGTACATATAAGTGCATATATATATTGACAGTTTTCGGCACAGCACGGGAGATACAAATTATTCTTTGTTACTCCTGTGATGGTTACGCTCTACGTTACGTCCCTTAGATAGAGCCGCATGCGGTGGATTTAATAAAAAAAATGCGTGCGGCTCGGAGAGACGCCAGCCGGCCTCCGCTGCTCTAGCGCTCGAGTCGAGCACTACATTTCAGGGTTGCCACCCTGAATTTGCGTCTCGTTTTTTTTTTCGAGGCAGGTTCACTCCTGGACCCTCTCCGCCGGGACCGGCGCTCTTGGGAGTTGTTGGCGGTGCCCGCGAGTTTCCAAACCCAAGTCACCGAATCCGGGATGAGCTGTGTGTGTGTGTGTGTGTGCGTGGCAGACGAGAGCCATTCCAGCAGCAGTGGCTTGAGCAAGCGATTGCGGGGTTGCACCTTTAAGTTTCGGTCGAACTCTGCCCCCTCAACACCCCCCTCCCACCGCTCCAAATACAAAGATCCCCGTATAGCCTTAACAGACTGTTGGGGCAAGTGCTGTTAGCGAGTAGCACCTATCAAGGCCGGAACGGCACACGAGGGGGTGGGTGGCCAACACCACGCCCGGCCGCCTTTGTCTCCCCTGTGGAGATGTTTACACATCGCACCGGTTACTCATTTGAGGCTGAGTCGACCTAGGGGAGGCCCAGGACCGGTTCAGGTAATCGTCATGGGTGTTGGCCGTGAGCGGGAATCGAACTCGGGTCGCCAGGTTCGTAGCGCAGCGTAGCGCTAACCGCAACACTACCGCTCCCCCCCCTCGACCCCCTCACCCCCCTCACCTCCCTCACACCCCCGTAACAGACGGGACTACAGCAGCTCACGCTACACGGGGGCTCTGTGTGGCCTGGGCTGGGACCCTCAGACGGGAGAGGCCATCTTCACGGACCATGACATGGAGGTCACCTTCGACACTTCCTTCGACATGGACGACATCATCATGGTACCTGCCGCTCGACAAAAATGATTGCACGGAATTAAAAATGGGTAATATCAAGTTCGAATATAATCTAGTCGTGGCACCGATGGCAAGTGATGCGGTTATTCTGACTTGCTGGATTTTTATTCTGGCGTCAAAGGTCTTGTTCTTTCAAGCAGAATGCCATATCTGGCACAATGTTATGTTCCTCGCCTGGTTTGCAGGAGGTCGGGGGTTCAATCCAAACCCTGTGACACCTGTATATTTGGAGTTTGCATGTCTCTCTCCCCGTGGTCGCTTACATTTTTTTTTCTTCGGGTCCTCCGGTTTTTTCCTCCACATTATAAGCTTGCATTTAGATTATTTAGATGATTTGGCTGCGATGCATTTCCACGTGATGAGCCACTTAGTTGAGCTACCGTTTGTGGCCAGGTCGTTTCTGAAAAAAGAAGCTAATAGCTCAGTGGACTATATACCGTTCCTATGCTTTGCACTCCTATCGTGTTTTCATATTTTTTATTGTCGTAACTATCTGACCTGCCTCTACTGGACGTCTGTATAAAAAGGGAGCTTTATAGCTCATCGGATTCCTCCAGTATAAATATAGGTTCTGATTCCCATACATTTTGTTGTGAGTATTGTACACCACGTGGCAATTTTATTTGTTCGACTGTGCGAGGTGGTGGAGGGTCTTGACACGAAAACATGACGAGATCGTTACGTGACCTAACCGAAAAAAATCAACGAGGAATCTACTTTTCTGAACAATGTTTGATTGCCATTTAGTTCCCGAATATTCGTTCCTCTCGCTCTCTCGGTGTAATTCTCAGCGTGCGGTGTCTCTCTTCTTCCTCTGCGCGTTCATCAGCCTCCGTTCTACGGTCGGGTTGATCCTAAGTCAACAGGTTAATGTGTTGGTTTTAAGATGCAGGTGTGCGAGTGTGTTTAGTGTAATTTGTATCGCTTTGCTTTAAATATTTACCCAGGATTCGAAGCCTAGACGGCATCTCTTTAACAGTGTCGATCTGACAACACAAACAACAGTGGATTTCACGGTGGGGTTTAATAAGAGAGGCCTGTCTTGAAGTCAACGACTCACGGACGACACGCATTCACGGGCGTGGGAGGTTTGATTAAAAAAAAACAATGCCAGGAATGAATATAAATTTTGAGAATGTATACAATTGCAGAGGCGACGCAAGCGAATGTGTACAATGCAGTCAACTCTCACTCGTTTTCGTCGACATGAGTCACTCTAGCGAACGAGGCCATTAACGTGTCCCATCGGCTTCTGTGACCCGGCTGAACGAAGCCAAACTTGAAAACGACGAGACCAAAAAATTAAGATCTCCGGTTTCGTTTCAACGGACGTTTACGAAACGAACGCGACGGGAGTGTCGCGATGGCCTCGACTTCCTCCCCTCCCAG
>CM025636.2:4789679-4800922 GCA_014621495.2 Entosphenus tridentatus | reverse complement strand
CCCCCCCCCTCCGAGGTGCGTGACGTCATTTATGGACGGCCCCTTACCCGTCCCTCCTGGACATCTGCATAAAAACAACTTTATAGCTCATCGGATTCCTCCAGTGTTAATACATATTCTGATTCTGACACTGCGACTACGAGAGAGAAGTTCTATGAAACGACAAGCCTGCTGCGGAGACGCCACGTAGAGGGTGGTCCTCGGTGGCTAGGAGATATTAACTCCCTCGCCTGGTATGCAGGAGGTCGTTGGTTCGATCCTGACGCCTGCTGTACATTTGGAGTTTGTGTGTCTCCGGCATCGCGTGGATTTTTCTCAAGATCCGCCGGCTTTTTTCTATTCACATTTCGAATCAACACGCCTTTAGAGGATTTGGCTGCTGTACGTTTCCACATGACGAGAAGACACTTGGGTTGAGTTATCAATTGTGGCCAGGTCTGAAAAAGAGCGATATGTCTACAGTGGGCCTTACCTGTTAAAATAAATTAAAAAGCTTTGAAATCGTTTTCTTGTGACCAAAAATTAATTGCCCCTGAGCATGTTTTTCCTTTTCCATATTCATTTCTGTTTTAAATAAACCTGACTTAAAACAATATTCAGTTTTAGAAAATTAAATGGGATGAGGGGGGGTCACATGACATCTGGACCACCTTGTACAAGTACGCAAGTGAAGAGAAGTATATAATCGGTGGAAAACTCTCGCTCTGTTTCGTCACACCAGGATCTTGTAGCCATATCGACATGAAGGAAATGTTCCCATATAACGATATCATAAACGCGATCGCGTAATCCTTTGTTTTGCCTTTACAACAACAACACAATTACGTGTTTTTTTTTTGCTCTTCACGATTGAACCGCCGATTTCCCCCTTATCTACAGCAGATGTGACAATGCTCTCCCTTTGTGACGGATGTCAGAGGCGTGTCCAGATCTAATCGAGAATCATAACAAAAAATCTGTTTTCAAGATCCCTCCTCGGGTCGATGTCGTGCCGCGTGTCGTCCGGCACGCGATTCAATTATCCGAACTCGTCCGCCCCACGTGCTGCTGGGGTTGTTTCTTCGGGAATGAAATCAAACAACGCGGTACGTCCCCCGGGGGGGGGGGGGGGGGTGCAAACAACAACATCAAATACTCTTAGGCTTTTTCGGTAAAGTCACGTTAGGTAAAAAAAATGTTTTATTAATATAAGTAATAATAGAAACAAAATAATAAATCACGACGTTTCCGAGGCAACACAAGTCTCCGTCATCAGGTGGGACCGTCACAGCTAAAGTTGATGCAGTGATTTTAAGAGTATGAATATTTGCAGTCACGAAAGCTTCAAATCTAGAACTTTCCACAGCAGTCGCAACAAGTGTGGCGATGTCCCCCAGGTTTTGGCCAAAATGATTTGGTCTTGTCCGCCCGAGTCACAGCAGTGTGATGAGGGAGGACACTTCGAGCACGAAGAGCACACAAGTGACGTCATCACATCTACCCCTCTATTTAAGGAACGAAACAGGAGGATTTCTCCACAAATCTGGCTGTCGCCTGATGAAGCTGGTTGTAATTACTGGCAAAACGTCGTACTCAGATTGTTAATGTTGTGGCTTTGCTCTCCAACACACCGGTGTGCTGTACTAGTAACGAATTGGCGTGTTCTGTTTACGTGACAAACCTTACTACTTGGCTGTGTGGGGTGGTGGCGGATTTAACGACACATTTATATAATTATGCGATTTAACAAAAAAATACCCTGTATTATGTATTATGAGCGTGTGGGGGTTACGGTGTCGCTACAGGTGTCGCGAACAGGTGTCGCGAACAGGTGTTCCAGTCTAACTCGTTTCCCAACTCAGGTGCAGCCATCGCAACCCCACCCAGGCGACAACTTTCCGTGATTTTACCAACCATCGGGTGCGTGCGGTGTGTGTATGGTGGCTTAAATTGTCACCCAATAGAAGCGGAAACAAATGGCCAAATGTGCAGTGGACATGCCTACGGGCTATCTGCCCGCGTGGATCATGATGATGATGATGGTGAGAAGAGATTGGAGACCAGACACGGGAATTTTGTTGAGACCCACTGCTCGCGAAGGGTACTTAAGACATGCATGGCATGACCAAGCGAAGTGTCGGAGCGTCGTGTGTTGATTGTTGTCGTGAATGTGTCAAAATTTTGACAGTGGCAACCACTCAAACGTCAGACAATCGCCCCACGCACTGAAATCCTGGCCCCGAGAGGTCCATTCATCTGCCTGTGACATCGCAACCATTCACTCGGGAAGCCGTTGAATTGATTGCCAACCTCAACATCAAACTAGAACCGCTTCCCCCAGCCATACGAAGAGAAGATGAAGCAGCAGCAGCAACAGCTCCGCAATTAATTGCCCCATAGACCCCCCCCTCTTCTAAAAAGAGTGATTCTGGCCAACTCTTTCATGCTGGTCAGACCAATCCGATACTCGAGCGATCATCAGTCCGATTAACGCGACTAATCGGAAGACAGAAAAGTACGCGGACAAAAAAAATTCTCACATATGTTTCCACTTGTGCCGCTGGACGGCAGGTGATGGGCGGGGCTTGGTGACGTAATCGGTATAGGCAACGTCACGCTGGGCGTGGCTTGCAGGGGGTTTCTCGCCTTCGCGAGGGCGGGGGGGACAGCCACCCTTTTTTTAAGCCCCCCCCCTCCGCGCAATTTATCAAATAAAGCGGTTGTTAACGATTACTTTGTCAATTGTTTGACATAATTGAACACAAGGAGGGGGTGATTCGTATTTAAATTTAAACTATTCCCAAAAATTCAGAGGTAGAACTCATGACACATTGAATTTCCCATTGTATTTGTTTATTTACTGAAGTAAGCGTAAGGACGCGTTCAATTATTTGATAAATAAAGGTTTAGCAAAGGTTCCAATAAACGACCGGATAATGTTTAAGCGTCCTTATAGAAAGAATAAAATAAATCATTAAAATAATTACATATTATAATGAGGAAAATTAAAATCAGGGGAAATATTTTACTAAAGTATATTGAAGAATGTTAAAAATATTCCAATAAAAGACCAGATGTTTTACATGTTCTTAAAGAATGAAGAAAACATACATTCAAATCGTAACATTTAGAATTATGAAAATTAACATAAGGATAAATATTTTACTTAAATAAATGGAGCAATGTTGCTGTACTAATACAGTACTGTAATGACTCACCAACACACCCGTTCAAACCTTCAATCAACATTGAACTGCATACCTTGAATTTTAACACTTGTGTTATTTATAAACTCTTGCTAATTACTGGATACAAAGGCTGAATGTCAGTGTGTGTACCGTATAGGAATAATTACTTACAGTGCTTGGTCAATCTTCTTTTGCGAGAAGACCTCATCATGCCATGTCAGTTTGTGGGGGTTGTTTGGCCATACTTCACCACACTGGTCAGTGCCGGTTGGTTGAAGGCTGATTGGTTGGTTCAGATATCCGAGATGTTCACACATCGTTTGTGACATTGTGGGTTTACCCTCCAACACACCACCGGTGTGCTGAACAATTAACTCATTGGCACGTTCTGTTTACCAATTATCTGTGTCGGTTGGTGGCGGGTTTAACGACACATTTATCTTAACGCGATCTAACCTCCAAAAATAAACCTCAATGATGGTCGGGGAATCCAACATCGCAAAATGGGCTAATCACTGCACCATCCTCTCCCGAAAGTTTATGATAATTGAATCCAAATACAGGCATGTAAGTCAACTCTGAAACGCTCTTAATACATCTTAATCAGCTCAATCCTGTGAGTCACGTGACTGATATCTCCCCCCCCCCACTCCGCATCCCTCTCCCCCTCTCCCCACCCCCTGTGAGAACAGACGCTGCTCCGTGCAGCTCAATGCTGCCCTGGCGCAGTCGTCCTCTGCAGTGACTACCAACATCGTCAATCGTGTGGTGTGGCGCCGGTGAAAAAGTTTCATGCGCTGCTAATTTCCTACACGCGTCTACACTGTTCCGTGAACACGTGGGGCTGCAAGCGCAGGTGTGAGTGATGATGATGGTGATTATACGCGTACCAACCGATCCAGTTTAATAGGCGGTGGCTTCTTTAGTTTGACTTATGCGACACAAAGTTTAAAAAAATCACCCGTATAACCTCAACAGACGGTTGGGACAAGTGCTGTTAGCGAGCCTTTGTATCCGTATTGCCGATCATGTGAGGCTGGATCGACATAGGCGAGGCCCGTGGCAGATTCTGAACATCGTTACTGGTGTTGGCTGTGAGCGGAAATTTATCTCGGGTCACCGGGTTCGTAGCACAGCGCCACACGTGTATATATATATACATGAACAATTATGCGTGATGGTGAAAGCCATGCCTTACAGTCACGTTAATCCAGACAAATCCAAATTAATCCGCGTTCGCTTTCATTTCATTCATCCAACACACTCGCAAGCGGGTATTGTAATACGCATGAACGGTCGTGAGTGGTTCGTGTAAATTATAATGTTGGGTTTATACGTGCTCGAAAGCTGATATTCGGCACATGTAGCCGGGCGTTTTCTTCGCTTATAATCCGCCCACTCACAGGGCAGACTCGGCCTAAACCTCTGCATTGTTAAGAATCTCGTGCTCAAAATTTAAACGAAATAACGCGTCGTTGTGGAGAATGTAATTAACAACATGAGATTACAAAAATAACCTAAATATATCAACATGTCTCTTAAAAATACAGTTTACATTTATTCTATTTTATGTACAAATATACGGTCGGAATAATCAGTAAATCGTTTCTCTTGGAGCGTATAAGCACACAGACACAGTGAACAGTTGAACTTCCATCTATTCATCCAATATTCAGTCATTCACTATTGATCCGTTCATCATTATTTTGTTTATGATCAGCCGTTGCTTGCGTGACCCGTGCGTGTGAAGTATTTGGGTGATGTTGTAAGGGCCAACTTTGGCCAAATCCAATTTCGTGGCCACAGCCGGAAAAGTGGGGGCCCTCCCCCCAGTGAGATAGCGCCGCTCTCTCAGGCCCTTGATGTTGCCACTCGGGCAAGAGCTTGGCATGCGTGCCACTTGGATTAATTAACAAACACAATGGAAATTACCATCGCCAATTACGCGCGTGGAATACTCGCCGGTTATATTGTCGCGGAACAACAAAAAACCGCTCTGCACCGTCTCCCGAATGTTGTACGGAGTCACGGCGAAGGACACTCGCCTGCGGGTTTAAGTTGGAAAATTCTGCACGGGGCCAGAATTTGTAAAGGTCGTAACAAAACCACCCACGGATAACAGCGGAGCAGTATTGGCTCAGCGTCTTCATCTCGATTTCCTTTGATCAAGGGGCCTCGGACGCATGTCACAAGTGCTCGTTTGTGAAAGATCCGATCTCGATCTGACCGGACCTCGGCAAGAACTGGATCGAGACGGGCCCAGTCCATACCAGGACGGACCTAAGCTGGCGCCAAGTCCTCGGCTCTCGAGTTCACCTGTGGGAGGGATTCTCTGCGCCAGGTGTGTGTTTTGTGTATATCAGCACCGGGGATACGAAGGCGGCCGATGCGTGTTGTGCGTTAGAACGCGAGCCGCGTGGAGGGTTACGCATTTATCTGTCCTTGGGCTCGTATCTATTAGCACAACGAGATGTATATTTTTAAGAATGCGGAGAGGCTCCCTTGTTGTTGTTAGACTGGCGTGGCAGGTTGTAATAATTATGCGTAATGTTGAACGTATGAGCTATGTGCTGGCTAATGCAGTCGTCGTAAGACCTTCCAGATTGTATGTAAATGTGTGGTGAATTCGGGGGTCGGAGGTGTGGGTGGAGAGCTCTCGTATCTCCCAAGCGAACGGGCCTCGACACGCAGTGTGGCGAACTGACATTGCTTCCACACACCCCCTCGTGTGTAAACATTCTGTGGTGAGCGTGGGTTTTTTTTACGTTTATGGCCCTCGCTCAATAAGTCGTCCTCCTGGATTTATAGAAATGGGGTTTAAACGACGTGGCAGCAAGCTCACTGTGGACTTGCAATCCAGAGGACGCTGGTTTGATATGACCCCCCCCCCCCCCCACGTGCTCCGAGCATATTAAATCCTTCTCCCCACTCCAAGTATATTAAATTTCCCCCCCGCCCCCAACTTGCACACTCCCGTTTGAAGCTCTACACCGGGAGCAATGTTTGTTGTTGTGTTTTCCGGAAATGATTAGCTTATCTTTGCAACACGCGGGCCGAGCAACAAGTGTCGCGCGCCGTGTGATGATACTGGGGTAAAGTGTCTCCCTGACCAGCGTGGAAGAGTTGGCCAGAATCATTTTTTTAGAAAGCGAGAGAAAAGGGGGGAGGGGTATCTATGGGGCAATTAATTGCGGAGCTGCTGCTGCTGATTCTTCGTCTTCTCCTTCGTATGGCTGGGAGAAGCGGTTCTAGTTTGATGTTGAGGTTGCCAATCAATTCAACGGCTTCCCGAGTGAATGGTTGCGATGTCACAGGCAGAGGAATGGATCTCTCGGGACCAGGACTTTAGTGCGTGGGGCGATTGTCTGACATTTGAGCGGTTGCCACCGTCACAATTCTGGCGAACATTCCCTGTCCTCAAGCGGTCGAGGGGTTGTCCCAACGTTTTCTGTAGCTGCTCTTTTTTTACGTACCAAGAAGGCGCTAAGGCGTTCCTTGATGTATAATTGTTTTACATAATGCAGAGATGGTTGGTAACCGTAAAAATATAATCCTAGAAGAGATGACAACCTGAAAATTGGCTAAATTCGGGTATATACTTTATTGCTAATTCTACACAACCTGAAACATGTCGAACCTTTTATTATTATTATTGGGCCCTCACAAATCATGACCGAAATGGTGTCGGCAGTCCTTCAATCTGGCAGTGGATTGATCAAAGAGCCGTGGGTTTTTTATGATTAAATAAGACCTTTTTTGAGTACTTTTTTTTACAAAACCTGTAGACACTGATGAATCTAGACTGTGCAAAGTATGCATCTTTTGTCAATCATTACTCGGCCACTCTGGTTAGAATGAGACTGGACACGACCCTATCAAGATCTTGCATGCTTGGAAATTTCTTGTCTTGTCAAAAAGAGGAACCACCGAGGTGCATCCTTTACATAAGGTGCTGATAGTTCGCGATAAAAACAAAAAAAATTGTAACCGAGGATTATGCTGCACGGAATGTGGTTTTTGGGTCATGTCCCACCCACATGGCTATCTGGCCCGTCAGCCATGGTCAATCCAGTGCCGAATGGACGTCCCTCTCCGTGCCATCGTCGCCACCGCTCGCGCACGCCAGAGATCTGTGGAAATCCACCAAGCGGCCTGCACGCGAACGCGACTGCATCGTTCCATCCCCTTCGGGAGATTACCTCTCGAATCAATTCCATTCCTTGGCTGTCACTCCTGCAGTTATACTTGACGGTTTTTGTCAATTTTAATCGGCGGTGTGACTGGTTTCTTACATCTTTGTCTTTTACATTGTCTTTTTTTTGCTTGTTATTCAATCAATACCTCGATGTCTCGGGCCAATGTCGTTGATATGCTGCAATATCTCGCCATTACTTAACGTAATATTCTGCAGTTGTCTGGATTTAGGTGTTCACCTTCGTCACCAACCTCGAGTTGGCACACAACATTGATTTAATTTGTGTTGCCTTGAATCGTTACATCTTAACCCGACATTGGTTTATCAGTTAATATGGGATTTTAAAACATCTTCATACTTGTGCCCCATGCACATCTGCACACAATTAACTTAAATTCAACCCAACTTTTTGTCTTACGCAAGAAACCGGTTCCTTTTGCATAGCGGTGTCCCTTAGCTGAAATGAACTCACTGTAGTTTACAGCTATAAAGTTCGCTAATTCATCGCTGGATGGTGTGTATGGGACAGGAGCAGTGGCGCAGTAGGTGCATAGTAAACTATGAACCATATGGACCGAGTTCAATTCCCAGCTATGGCTAACAGTGGCGAGTCCTATCAGATATGTGGCGTGGCCAACGCAATGCCCTGCCGCCTTTATCTCGCCCTAGTTCTGATGTCTACACACCACACCAGGAACTCCGTTTTAACGCCCAGTAAACCTCGGAGGGGAAGGAGGCTTGGGAACCGGTTCGGGAACAATCATTGGATATATGATTTTGAACTTCTTTCGCATCATACGTAGCCAACCGTGCTAATCGGAAGCGCCGTGGCCTGGAACATTTACTGATGGTGGCCGTGGCCTGGAATTTAATTGAGGTTGCCGGGTTCATAGCGCAGCGCGCTAGCCCACCAGCGGGCGAGCGATATCATAACCAGTCCTGCGGCGTCGTCTTCTACGCCGACCCGGCATTACATTAGTACATGGCAAAGTGGTATAACAAACATCGGCATTGGACATTCGGAAAGGTGACCAGTGGATGGAGGAGGAGGGGAGATGGGGGGGGGGGGCGCTTTGTCTCTGTCGTGTGGGAGGAGGGGGAAACCGCCCCCCACACAAAAACGCCACGTGTCCAAATTCCACGGCACGGGGCGAGACTTCGACTCCCCTCCACCCAGAGCTCGCACGGCGCAAACACGCGCGTCATTGTTGTCGTACCGCGCGTCTCTTTGCGTGTCCTCGTCAGCGCGTCCACGTGTCCCTTCCATCCAGCCAGAGGCGCGTGCACGCACGCAAATAACTCCTCCCGCGTACACTTATACAGACCGTGCTCTTGCAAAAGTAAAGGCGCAGTTGTGAAATTGGCGGAAGTGTTTCCTTGAAAGAGCTGCAGAGTTCCGTATTTAGATGGAGGCCTGTTTTTTGGCATACTCCTCCTACCCTGGGCAGATGTGTTTTTATGAATAGGAGGAAGTAACCCACACTTTACCCTACCGCACGCGACCTTTCGATACACTTAACTGTGGCGTTTACCCATTTGTACTGCCACAGGCCGCCTTTGTATCCCCAAAGATGTTCATATCACAGCACCCAAGCCTTATAAAGTTGACGGGGCCAGAGCCAAAATTGGTACTGCCGAAGGTAACAAAACCTTGGTCGCACCAATTTATTTTAGTGTGGCCCGGCTGGACATATACTAATCGGTGAATGAATCGGTTATGACATAATTCACTGTACCGTATTTGCCGCAGAAGGCAATTGGAACCGGTAACGTAACAAGCTATGTCAGGTGGTACCGACAAGTGAAATATCTGGTCTTTTGCTCATGGGCTCGTAGTTCATGTAAGGCTGAGTCGCACCTCTGAGAGCCCCCCAGGACAAGTTCTGATACTCGAACTCGAGTTTTTTCACACGTTGTGTGAAAAATGCATGCGGCTTTGAAAGAGGTGCGCTCGCAATGTTAAAGGAGGAACATGCGTGCACATTATCATCCACTATACACAAAACAAACGTGTGTGTGTGTGTGTGTTGCATGTAAATTAATTATACGAACGTACAGACCGTGCAAATGTGTGCCCATTTCCAATGTATGTATCAGAATCGGAAGAAATCAGTATTAATACTGGAGGATTCTGATGAGCTTGTAAATCTATTTTTCACAGATGTCCAGCAAATACTCTCATACAAACAGGAATATTTGTCAAGCTCATAATTCGCTATAATACATTTTCTCTTGTAGCAATGTTGTCCTGCCCAAGAGCTCATTGCCTTTCTTTTAACAGTGGAATCAACACGATGTTGAACCTGGCGTATGTTCTCCAATCCACGTGTTCCTCCTGCTACCCTTGAAATATATACACGGGCGAAATACCTACACGCGTTACATGAACGCATGACAATACCACATGCTATATATACTCACACATACACACTGAATAATGTACGGGAAGTGTGAACTATTTAAAGAAGATGGGTTCTAAAAGGTTAAAATGTTTCAAGTAAACCTTCTCAAAGGTAAAATCCCCCAGTTTATTTGTGTCGGGCTGGAATGAGATTTTTTTGTTTGTTAGCGAGCATCTATTATTCTGGCCAGTGTGTGTGTGCGCGTGACCAACGCCACCCAAAATCCACCTTTGTCTCCCCAGCGCGCATGTTCTAAACACTGCAGCAACGAGGTTTACGCCTTTCTTTTGAGGATCCAGTCAATTGAGGGGGGGGGGGTGGTGGGAGGAAGTCTCCCCAAGGTCGGATTCAATTATCGCTCACGACCATTGGCCGTGACCCCGGAATCCAACTTGGGTTTGCTGGGTTCGTAGCGGCAGCGGCAAGTACGGCTGTCGACCACCCATGCACATACAGCAAACGCGCACAGTGATCCAGTTTTAGAGTTTGGCGACTACCTAATAATTGTTGAGGTCGACACGATGCACGAGAGGGTCATGTGGCCAGCACCGCACCCGGCCGCCATTGTCTTCCCAGTGCTGAAGATGATACGCCGCACCCACAGCAGGGTCGAACGAATGCAAGGACTTTATAATAGTTGAAAGTCAATACTGTATCACCTTGGGGTACATCGTATGGTTAATTTTGCAATTAAAACCACAGCATCACGATGTGCCTGAGTGCCGAAGTTAAAATAATTTTGATTAATGTTGACTGATTAAAGTTTAACAATGTTTGTACGGTACTTTAAAAAAAAATAACTGCAATAATCAAGCTACATTTTGATGGCGATACAGTCATTGATGTTTGACGGGAGTGCCAAATTTTAGCAGCATCGATTCAGTAAGACTCCTGGGACCGGTTTTGATCCACACCGTCTCATCAGCAGAGTCAGACTTGAAAACTATAACAGCCCTGGGCCTACCCAATCCAACTTAATTCAAACCCTGCCTGCCAGGTCCTCCCATACGTACAAAGATAAAGATCTCCCGTGTATAGCCTTTGACACTGGGCCAAGTGCCGCTAGCGAGCACCTAATGAAGGCCGGCAAGGCACGCGAGGAGGGGTGGGTGGGTGGCTTGCACAACTCCTGCCCGCCTTTGTCTTCCCCAAGTGCTGATGTTTGCACACCGCACCAAACACTTATTTTGAGACCACCGATGCGGGAGGCTCGGGACCGGTTCGGATGTTCGTCACTGTTATTGGTCGTGACCGGGAATCGGACTCGGGTGGTTGCGCTCGCTAACCTCTAACCTCTTGCACGACCGCTCCACAAAGACAAAGTTCCCCCCCCACCCCCGTATAGCCGTAACAGACTGTTGGGGCAAGTGCTGTTCGCGAGCACCTATGGAGGCAGGCACGGGGGTGTGAGGTGGCCAACACCACGCCCGGCCGCCTTTGTCTCCCCAGTGGCAGATGTTTACACACCGCACTCTGTAC
>CM025636.2:4760394-4789669 GCA_014621495.2 Entosphenus tridentatus | reverse complement strand
CGCCTTTGTCTCCCCAGTGGCAGATGTTTACACACCGCACTCTGTACTCATTTGAGGCCGAGTCGACCTAGAGGAGGCGCAGGTGACGGGTTCTCAAATAATCGTCACTGGTGTTGGCTGGCCGTGAGCGGGAATCGAACCCGGGTGCGCTGAACCTGTTGCGCTCCCCACCCACACACGGGCGCAGTACTCTAAGTCGCCCACTTCCCACCCCAACCACCTCTCTCTCGTTCCACCCTCGCACTCCTGCCCCGGGCGTCTTCCCAAGCCCGAAGCGTCGCGTGACGCGCACACGCACCTCCACTCCCATTGTACCCCCCCCCCCCCACCTGAGCCCCCACCTCCACTATGACTCTTACATCATACACGACTGCCCCGCGTGTTGACGCGAGAGGGGCTTGTTGCGTGAGATACCTGTGTGTGTGTGTGCGCACGCGAGTATAAATAGCCGTGCACTCAGGTAGAGTTTAAAGAGCGCCGGGCCGGATCGGCCAACAGGTGATCGGGTCGTGGCGGCAACGAGGTAATGATGCACTATGTGTGTCACTGTGCGTGTGTGTGTGTGTCACTGTCCACGTGTGTGTGTGTGTCACTGTCCACGTGGGTGTGTGTGCTAGTGTGTGTGTGTGTGTGCGCGCGCACAGCAGTAGTGCAGCGGGTTAGCGTTCTGCGCTACGAACCTGGTGACCCGAGTTCGAACCCCGCTCACGGCCAAAACACCAGTGACGAATAATATCTGAACTGGTCCTTGGCCTCCCCGAGATCGACTCAGACTCATGAGTACCTGGAGCGGTGTGTAAACCTCGCCACTGGGGAGGCAAAGGCGGCCGGGCGTGGTGTTGGCAAACCAACCCCCTCGTGTGCCGTGTCAGCCTTGAATAGGTGCTCGCTAACAGCACTTACCCCAACAGTTTTAACTCTATACGGGGGGGGGGGGTCTTTGTGTTGTGGGTACCCGTGGTTGACTCTGCCTGACGAACGAGTAGTACCTGGCGCGGTGTGTAAACATCGCCACCGTGGAGACATGTGGCCGGGTCTGGTGCTGGACAGCCACAAATCTCGTGTGCTGTGCGGGACATTCGGAGGTGTGCGACTCGCTCATCGCACTTACGTCGGCGTGTGTCTGTGTGCATCCGTGCGTGTGCTGGTGTGTGTCTGTGTGTCTACGTGCGTGCGCTGGTGTGTGTCTACGTGCGTGCGCTGGTGTGTCTGTGCATCCGTGCGTGCGCTGGTGTGTCTGTGTGTCTACGTGCGTGTGCTAGTGTGTGTCTGTGTGTCTACGTGCGTGTGCTGGTGCGTGTGCTGGTGTGTGTCTGTGCGTGTGCTGGTGTGTGTCTGTGTCTGCGTGATGCCGTTTTATACAACAGCCTTAGCTCAAGTTCACCTTGTTTAGGCAAACGGCCTTCGGTTTCAAACACGGACATTTGGCATAAATATCACGTCCTAAAGTTTATTTTTCCTGTAATAGCACAACATTACTTATTGTGTAAAGTCACTGAATGGCAGTGACATTACACACGTAACCTCGTATGCCTTAACTCTGCGTTCTTTAGCGCTGCTGTGTGAATGCTTGTACATATTTTAACGCAAGTTTGTACTCTTGTTTTTACTTATTCATTCTCCTGTGTGGCGTTTAAACCACCCCGTGTACTTGTTGAGTGTGTATCGCTCCTGTGTGCGCACAGGCGGCAGACGTGACTCAGAATCATTCCGATCCGATGAAGTATTACCATATTCCAAGACCGCGTGTGTGTGCGTGCAACCCATAGCTTCTGCATATCATTTTAGTTCAGTTGTGAAATAGTAAACGTCTTTTTTATTATTTGAGCAACAAGGCCAACGGTATAGAATGGTCTTAACTGGTTTATACCCGGAGAATATATTCAGGAAAACCTCTTTGTCTCGAGATGGCGAGTCCCCGAAACGTTTAGGCCTCGGGGTACTGACCATGTCGTAACTTGTCAGGTAGACTGTGAATCGGCCAAACTTTAGTGGCAGCGATGGGTTTAAAAAAAAAAATTCTACTCGGTTCATAACTTTTAATTCCGTGATAACCATTTAAAAATGACTTTGCCGCCACGATCCATTTTTATCGATCGACTAAATAAATCCGAGCGTGAACGTTTTGTCACTTTTTATTTTTTTATTGTGGCACGGTACGGATGATGTCCGCTCGCTGTGCCACGCACGTGGCTTAGCCCCCCCCCCCCCATAAACGCGCTCATGGTGACGGAGCATTAAGTGCGCGCGCGTGCCACGGCTAAAGCGCGGGGCCTGTTGGCTTCCATTTTTAAATGACGAGAAACCAGGGCCAGCAATGGGTTTTTTTCTTCTATAGCCCTTTAATGCCTTGGCCGTGAACCTGACAGCAATCGGGGAGCCGTGCGACAATTCGCCGAAATTGACAGAGGGTGTGCGCCAGGAGGTCCACCCCTCAGGGCAGGTACGACACGACCATTGTTCTTAAACTTTAATTTATTTTTTTTTTTTAACCCCCCTGCCCCCCCCCCCCCACACTTCCCCCAAGGCTTGACAGCGTGAGAGCGAGACGGGGAGAGCGCTTTGCGAGAAGGTCACGGATTGGCCAATTATGACCGAACCCAAATTGGTGATGCATCTAAACGGGCGGTCAACTACATTTGCAGAAGGCGATTTTGTAAAAGTTGGACTCTAGCAAGACTGGTTCCACAGTCTTTTTTGGTGACGTGTTACCAACAGTAATCCTAAGTACACCAGCAACGTTATCTAGCCTAAATGGTATATCCGTGCAGAAAGTAAATAATGCAGTAGAAATATTGTTTTTTTTAATTGCCCAATCCATTGCTGGATGAAGGCAGCGTCTGTCATGGAGGGTTGTTAAAATCTTCCTTCACCACGATGGTCGGTGTAGGGGTTGGTACGAAAGGAGGGCTGGTGCCAGTACTAAAATCGACTTTGGTGTTAAAGTTCCACTGTTAGCCCGTGCCCTGGGAATCAAACTTAGGTCTCATTCATACGCAGAGTGTGTGAACCACAATGCCCACCACAGCACATTACCTGCGCGAATTGCATAATGCTATTCCACTTCCACCGGTTGCTAAGACTTGGTCACATTTCGCGTTTGACATTTATTGTTATTATGCCGTGCTCATTGTTACTCCCCGTGGTGTTTGCGCAGTCTCTGAGAAGTCGGCAACTGAATAGGGAAATTACTTTTCTGCACACACGAAGAAAGGTGCCCCCCTCCCCCACCCCCCCAAAAATATAAAGCTTGAACTAATATTGGCACCGTGCAGTGTATTGTCCGGCATGCTTTTTTTGGTTAAGTCTAAACAATGCAGAGTGGTGCAGTTGAACCGATGTGGGATATATATTTTTTTCTGCAGGAGGGAAAACCTCATGCAATGGATATGCTTTCTTCGTGTAAAAAAAATAAGTTATAAATATCTTGACAACCCGTACTTACCGTACGTGTACACTCCTGTCAGGATTGTGGTTTGTCTGCGTACACGGTAATCTATATATATATAAAGTGTGTGTGTGTGAGAGATATGGACGTTTGTAGACCAACGATGACACCTGTTTTTTTAAAGCTCAAAGGCTGGGCTGTGTTTGGTGGTGATGAATTGCCTTTTCAAATATTTGTTTCTGTTTGCTCAGCAGTCTTTTTGTAGAAAGAGAAATATTTTCTACAGCCCCCCCCAACGCTGTCAGGCACACAAGGCACACCCTTGCGCCTTATTATAGGCACCTGAGTGATTTGCGCCGGGACTTTTTTTTGTGAACACTCCCCCCAGGGGCACTGTAGCGAACAGACTCTCTCCTTGAAGATTTGGGGGCTACACTTAACTATAAATATATCCTCGCCCCTAGGTGGGTGCGTCATTCCCACCACCCCCAGGTCTGAAATGGCGATGTTGGTGGTGACACGGTGAGAGCAATCGCCGAAACAAATGCGAGAGTGAACGCTGTTCGAGTCATGTTGTTGTACGCCACGTGGTTGAGTTTTTTTCGAGCTTCGAATTTAAATTGCTGGCTCAGAAAATTACCACTAAATAAGATCATGTTGACATTCTTTTAAAGCTCTGTATTAAGCAGTTGAATGTGTGTGTGTGCATAATTGTGGGGAGCGGTATTGTCGCGGTTAGCACGCTGCGCTACAAACCCGGCGATCCGATTTCGAATCCCACTCACGGGCCAACACCAGTGCCTATATTATCTGAACAGACCCAGGACCTGTTCAGATAACCGAGTGCGATGTGTAAAATCATTGCCACTAGGGAGACAAATGCGGCCGGGCCTGGTGCTGGCCACCCACACCCATTCTTGTGCCGTTCCTGCATTCATAGGTGCTGCTCGCTAACAGCACTTGTCCCATCAATCTATTAAGGCTACACGGAGGATCTTTGTCCTTGTGCATAATTGCAGTCTCTTGCCGATGTAAGTCGCCCACTTAAATTGTTTTGCATTTCCAGGCTGGAACTGCCTTCATCCGAGGAGCAGCGGGAGACGACCGGATTTGCCATGGTTACCGAGTGCAGTGGTTCTAACCAGTTCAACAGTTCTCTACTGAAATTGTGAAATGTTTAGGACCACTTGACTCGATAGCTCCAGTTCTGCCACCACCACCACCATCGCCTGCCCACCCACAAGCCTGAACATCCCAGCCCTCGGCTGTCGCGGGCTGCTGCCGCTCGTTCGCAACATCTACTCGGCTGCCCTGCCAGCCATTTTTTGTTGGGACCTTATTTAAAGTGTGGGGGTGGGTATGGTAGGTCAATGTTAAACAAACTTTAAATAGATTTGAAAACGCTAAAGAGAATGAGGTGGGTAACAATACGATCTGCTTTTCTGTCGTGCGTTCTGCTCCAGCGCCCGCCCTGTGTGTGTTCAAGGTTGGCCAATGAAAGACCGCCACCATTAAATATTGTACCAGCATATTTTTTAGATCACCTATGAGAATTTAGAAGTGGAGGAGAGGGGGGGATCGGCCCCCCTCAAGCCCTGCCCGACGTTACACGACCGTCACCCTGCTTAGCGTGATGAGTGGCTCTGTTTAAGCGGATAGGCGCGTGACCAAATTTGGCCTCGTCAGCTGAGCCCACGGGGGTTCACTTTTGTACATGAAGGGGTAAAAAAAAAATGTTTTGTTAAAATACACGCGGTGTGGGAGTGTCAATCCAGGTTTTAAATTAGTCGGACACGTGGCTTTTTGGTTGTGTGACCGCGTGTCGTTCGGCACGGTGGCAGTTTCTTCAGGGAATGAATGGAGCAGTCTGTTCGGAGGTCAAACTATTCATACTGGAGGAGGAATCCGATGGGCTATATAGCTCTCTTTCACACATGTCCCAGGTTAACTTCTTGCCTACCTACCTCAATGTCATATCAACTATCATTTATTTATTTTTTATAAGAGAAGGCCCACTGAGCTCCATCGCTCTTTTTTTCCCGGAAGTGACCCGGACACATGATTGCTCAATAAAGTGGCTTATGTGAAAATTGAGAATAGCGAAATAATCTAAATAATATCGATGCATGTTTCTAAATTTGGCGAAAAATCCACTTGAAGAAATACATGCGAACTCCTAATATATAGCAGGCGTCGGGGCCGAGTTCGAACACCCCATCCTCCTGCACACCAGGCGAGATAGTTAACACCTCGCCACCATGGCGCCAATATAAAGCTGATGGTCACAGCTCATGTTCGGTGCAGGTCAGCAACGTTGGACATTGCGCCGGACATCGTTACGGTACGGCCTGCAAATTCATCGGAGAGCCGTGCAGCACGACTGCGAATCTACGACCGTAGTCTTAATCGTACTTAATATTGTCTTTGCTTTGTTTATTAAACCGACGGTGGCAGCTATGGGACATTGTGTGTACAATAATTGTGGACAACAACGCTGAAGACAATTTTTTTAATGAATTTGCTTTTGTGGTAAAGGTGCAGCCCTGCAATGTATGTATTGCTCGTGCCACTTCTCATGGATGGACCTCCTGGAGGGAGCTGTATAGAGCCCCCTCCCAGGGTATTTGTGACCCAATGTTAATTTCACTGGAAGCAAATCCAAAGCAAACAAGATTAACTGTTTTAAATGATGTGCTTGGGTTAATTGAGGGAATACACTCGTATGTTGAACAGCAGGAGAATCCTACGTGGAAGAACCGCTTTTAAAAATAAATGAAGCCACATTACAAATTCGTTCTGCATGCCTTTTCATGTTGAGCTTACAAACATTTATGTAGGTGAAAAATTTGTAATATTGGAAATACCACATTTACAAATGTACACTTTACTGGTGGGGGCTTTTTTACGCAAGAGATTTCAACCACTTGCTTGGAGGCAGCCAAGTATACCAAGCATTACATCGCCCCAGTTAACCGCTGCATTTTATTTCGTTGTTATTGTGTTGCATTGGGAATTAAACCAAATAAAACTTAGAAATGCGCGACACAAGCACATTTTGAAATTATGTTGACTTTGAACTCCGTGGGTTTCGGCAGGTGCAACTCACAAAATCGTGGGAGGGCTTCTACACAACCAAACAATGTGCTTGATCAGGAGCAATAAACCACGAACCATCTCCTGAGATGTGGCAATGCACCACAGTGCTACTTAAGATTTGGCAATGCTAACACCAGACGCGGTGGCCTGTGCAGAATATTGGGAAAAGATCCGTGTAGAGGTTGGACAGGAGACGCGACAAAGAAGACCACATGGCAATATTCAAATAAAAAAAATTTTACCCGTAAAAACAAAGTTTTTCACTATAAATCCTTTATATGCGTGGCGGCGAGAGTCCTCTCGTCCTCTGGCTTGAGATGGCTGCCACCTATGGGTCAGATGATTGCATGGCAGCATTAAGCAATTGGTAATTAAATATAATTATTTTGTCCTAAAAGTGTCAAATTTTGGAAAAAAAAATTTCACGAACATTAATTGTCACGCACAACGAGTCTGTGTGGAAAATGTCAGCTCGATTGGATCACGGGAAGTGGGTTAAAAAACGACCGAAAGATTTGCACGGTCGTAAGCAAGCAAGTGAACTTAATATAAAGGATTTAATCATCTACGACCATATTTCCCACCATATGGCTGACAATGTCACATGGCAAACCTAAGCGGGGTTTGTTCCTGGATAATGCAGTACTTGGATGCGTGAAATGGCATGCACAACAAATTGTTACAGGCTTGGGGGGTGGCGGAGGAGGGCTGCTGCTGTGCGGGCAGTGGCTCAAAATCCATTGTTGTGCTCTACTTCTGTGCTACCCATCTCCTTCAGCAACCCGCATCAACCCAGCGTTGGTAAAGTGTTTGTTGAAATGACCCCTCGCGACCTGCACGGCATAGATCAGGCCCTCATGTCCTCGTCGGTGGAATGACTCAACAGCTGGACGTGGCACGGTGATTGCCATCGACTGGAGTGATAAAAAAAAGACTCTTCTTGTGGGCAGAGGCAGGTGTGCAAGAGTTCTTGAACTCCTGCCCCCGGAGGGGGATTTCTTCTTGAAGGTCTTGACCAGGAACTCTCACTACTTAACCCGTCTATCATCCCCACCCCCCTACCCACCCTCATCCCCACACCCCCCAGCCCCCCCCCTCCCCCAACCGCTCCTCTCTCGCGCGCCAGCAACAGCGCGCGTGAAATGCTCCTCGCACATCACCTTTGTTTTTTTTGGAAACGCAAGCGACGGCGCAGATGAAACTTAGACGGAGATGCCACGTGACGGATTTCCAATGGGCATTGAGAAGTGCGACTCCTGCAAAGATTCAGAACCTTCAAACGCAGCCGTATTAATTATTTTCTCCGTATTAATAATTATTTTCATCAAACGTGCAACGTGCGTCCAATTGCACTCGGCATTTCGATCTCTCGCAGCAGCGGTGGCTATGATGGTGCACGTCGTGCCCGTGTGCAGAAGATCGCTGCCCTGTCTGTCCGAAGCCTTTCCTCCGAACGTAGGTTTTTTTTTCATTTCAATTGTCGGCTTAACCCCACGTTTTTTGTTCATCTGTAATTTCATGGCACTGCTGACGCATGCTCTCTCTCTCTCTCTGTGTGTGTGTGTTAACAACCTCTGCCTCTCTTCAAAAGCCTCCACAGTCAATCTATTCTCAATGGGCGGCTGCTCGTTTTCTGCACCCCCCACTGTCTGGTATCATTCTCTCTCGGCATCTGCACAGCACTAACCACTGCCCCTGTCCACGTCTCGGTCGGAGAGCCGCCGCGTCTTCGTGTCGGCGTGTAAATAGCCCAGCCCACATCTTGTTGTCTCCCATCCATAACAAAGCCTAATTGTGGGCAAATAAAACACGTTACTGTACTCGTCAGGACAACGTATGATTTTGGCCAAAGCGTACCTATTTAAATTGAAAAACGAAGCGCCTACATCGTGTGTACATATATTTTAAATGGGTTGAAGGACTCGAGGGGGGCCCCCCCCCCCCCCCATGATATTTGGCCTACTTCTCCACGCTAGCAGAGACGTCATGGAGGAGTTGTGAGTACCCACACTTAACCCCATCGCCACCGATTAGCACGATTGGTTACGTGCGGCGCGAAAGACGTTCAACATGCGGACTGCTGCTTGACTAACTGGGACGTGTGTTTAAACTGCCCATTGTTTAAACTGCCCATTGTTTTAACTGCCAAGCCGGGAGATCGAATCAAACCGACCACTACTGGAATTTCAGTCCAGTGCGCTCACCATTGCATAATTAATTACAATACCAATTTAATATAATTTTGTGTATTGCAAATACAACCCCCCCATGATGCTTATAAATTAATGGCATGAGCGTGTTTGTCACTGAGAACCAGGTAGGATTTGTTGAACCTTGACATTCGCAGAGATATGAAAGGGACTTTCATTTTGCCAGAAATTCAAAGCCAATTTAAGATCTACAGGGGATGAACGTGTTCAAATAATAAGATGCACTGTGATACGTCTGCTAACGTGATTTGAGGGAAAGAGAATGACTTTGATAAAATAAAATAAAATATAGTTCCTCTCCAGGGAGCTTCTATTAGATTAAAATGAACCCTACACAACTGTTCCTGACGATCAAAGCATTTCATTGCCGCAAATTGCTAAACAAACAATCGCTGCTGACGGGAAGCTGCAGAAGAAATCTAAATGAAGCACTCGAATAACAATTGGATGCAGTGAACATTAATACGTAAATATTCAACCGTTACATCCTGAATTATTGGGGAAATATAATGGGATGTGATAGGTCAAGGGACTCCATAGTCGACCTGCATATCGCATACGGTGGGGTAGTGCGAGTACTCGTATCTCAATCAAGACGCATGACCCAGCCTGGCAGAGTAGCTCAAAATACCCTCGAAGATGATATCTCTTAAGCTTGTTCCGCTTGGGGCATTTCTTCTGCCAGCAGTGGCGTTAGCGAGCAATTGTGGGGCTGCGCATTTGCCTCTCGCATTTTATAGATCTAACAACCACGTGTCGGGGCTTGCACGCTGGTAATTGCACCCACGTGGCTGGGTTTTGAAGGTGCGCTATAAAGCCAGGGCCTTTCTTCTCGTCCCTATATTTTTTGTTTTACCGAGAGCCATTTTACGACTCCCATTTCCACCCCGAGCCAGGTCTCGTAACAGATTTCGAGGAGACTCGAACGCTCCTCTACATGGTTGCTATCCCCCCCCCCCCCCCAAAAAAAAGCGGCACATGACAAGACTGCGAGCGTGTAAACAAAACAAAAAAATCTAACCGCTTACAGCCAAAACAGAGCTTGTGATAAATATACTCGACTTGATGTCTGCAATAATGTTTAAACAGAAACGAGAAACGTGCTTTTTTTTACGATCTATAATGTACACTGTAGCGAGTTGTGCGGTAAATGTTTGCTAAACTCTTGCAATAAACCGTTTTCGGTTCCTTGGCGGTAAATACCACTTCTCCACTTTTACATAACTCCGACGTGGTAATACTTGTTAAACAATGCGCCGTGTGTGGCAGTTACCTTAAATCATCAACAGCAGCCTCTATCCACTGCTGGATGAAGGCCTTCCCACGCCGGTCCACATCCCACTTGGTTTTGCGACGCCACAATCTGTTGTGCTCCTGCGCGTTAGTTTATTTAATTGCTAGTTTATTTAATTGCTAGTTTATTTAATTGCGAGTTTATTTAATTGCTAGTATATTTAATTGCGAGTTTATTTAATTGCGAGTTTATTTAATTGCTAGTTTATTTAATTGCTAGTTTATTTATTTGCGAGTTTATTTATTTGCTAGTTTATTTAATTGCTAGTCTATTTAATTGCTAGTCTATTTAAATCCTTGTTAATTTACTGGCCCACATCCCTGCTGTGGTGGTCCTCTCGCGAGTGTCTCTTGCCCGACTTTGGCGTGCATTCTGTTACCGGCCTCGTTCGTGAGCTTATCAACACTTCTCGCAAATGCTTTCCTGCTCGAGCCCCCACTGCTTTTATAAACTATAATAATAATAATCGCGAAGCGTCTAATTGGTGGTCGCTCATCCACGTGGCCATCTTCCCATCTGTCAGTGCGATCCCAGCACGCATCTCTCCGTGCGTCTTTGGACAACCTTTTAAGCTTTTGTTTCCAATTTCCTTCTTGGTGTCCACATATCCGATGCGATGCCAAAGATGGGAAATTGGCACACATTGGGAGATGCGTATTTATGAATCGACGTCTTTCACTTGGGAAATCCCTTGAGATGGGACATTTCGTTCGCAAATGTGTCCCAGTGTGTCAATTAACAATTGCTTTTCATTCATCGATCATCATCGTCGTCAGCCACGATCAATAGGTTGCTGAATGAAGACCCTCACCTAAGCCAGCGTCATCTCTCACGATCTCTGGGATGCAAAAAGCTTTTATGATTAAAAAAAAATGTTTTTTCCACAAGCACCCCCTAACCTGCTCAGCCTCTCGGCTCTCCCACTCGAGCTCTTACATTTAATAGGTTTGTGAGTTGTTATAGATATTTTTACAACCATTAAGACCAAAAGAGAATGCCGTCTAAGCATTTCATTTCTCGACGAGTTACTGTCACGCACCCACAGGCACGCTTGTAAGAAAAGAAAAACATCTCGTTCGAAATTACTTGGGTTTTTTCAAATGTTTCCCTACCTGCACGCTTCACTGGCGATATGTATTTGCTTTTTTCAAACACCCGCTGATAGGATTTTGAATGCGAAATTAAAAACATACAATCCCTTCAATTTCCTGTGCAAGGCTATGTTTAAGCCACTCATCCACTTGTGTGCACCCATTCAGCGGCACGCAGACACAAAAAAACCCCAGCAGTGGTGTCGAATTACTATTTTACTCCTGGACAAATGTTACAAAGCAATGCTCGTACAAATACATAATTGTCGTCTCTCCCGTCGTTATCTTGGCTCGTATACCGACTATAACCACCCAGGAATGTCTGTCAACGCTCGTGACGTCACTCCACATCGACCAGCTTCCCTCATTAATATTCATGAGCAGGTGACGTCCACTAAATGGACCCCCCCCCCCACCCCTCATTAATAATCATGAGCGGGAGACGTCACTGCAGTAAATATTTTAGTTGTGGGATGACAAAGATTCGCTTTGCGATTTTAATGTCGCAGTATGTGCCAGGCGCCCTGATCTGTTGTGTTTTAATGTACAATACTCCACCACGACGGGGAAATTGAAAGCCGGATATATCGTCCGTGCCTTTCCCTACCAATGTTGAGATGCATAAGCAGGCCATAAAGTAATAGCATACATGTCATATGTAGACCTCATTAGGCCGCTTTTCATTGTCTTTCTCTCAGAATCTATTTTTCTCTGGAGGTTGAATATATTTTACTCTGGAAGACTACATCTGGTTTGAATGGAAAAAAAAGACAGCAGAAATTATGTCCAGAAATTCTAAGTCGGTGCCCAGTAGACATCGGAGCTTTCAGTGTACAGTAACTGGAATACACTATCGTCGATTCCACTCGTCTGATTCTCGCAGATGAGTTCTGCTAGAACATCCTGAAATTCCCATAGACAATAACGTAGGGTGTTTGATGTTGGTCTCTTTTTGTGAGCATTTCGTCCAGTGGCGGCATTGGGCATGAGCAAACCAAGTAAATAACTCAATGAGAAACTATTGGTGCATCACACGCCAACTTAAATTTAAATCCCCCCAAAAAATGAGCTCGTTCACAGACGATTCATATCTGTCATCTCACTTTTTATCCTGTAGTTCCCTTATGCAATGTTGAACTTCGTTCGCACCGTACGTCACACTACATCAGTATTGATTCTATCATCTCCCACCAGGAGTGGAAGGGGGAGAGGGGTTCTAAAAGTGTTTCTGCTTACAGCTCCCCAATGAGCTAGGATAACCACTGATTTGTATCCTATTGATTTGAGCGAGGAGTTCACGTTTTTGTTTATTTTTTGCTCAAGAGGCCTTCGTGAATGTTTATAACAAACGGCGATGGGCATGGGAGGGAGCTCGGGAGCACTGTGACTAAGCCAATCAGCCCAAGGGAACAAACAATGCGGACCTGTCGGCCTGAAGTCTAATGGCTGACTGCCAGCAACAAGCCAAGCCGTGCATCGCGAGCGATTCCGAACGCAAGTCCCGCTGCCAGCATTGGTGGTGGTGGGGGGCAGTATGCAGATGCTGTTTTCTTTTCTGGCAGCCCCCCTTTACATTTTTATATTTTTAAAAAAAGATCACAAGCGAGACGACAAAAGGGATGAAGACAAGGGGGCATAGATGCATGTATGTTGAACTTCTTTCGCACCGTACGTAGCTATCTGTGGTAATATAATCGGAGTTGCGGGGAAAGGATAACAGACAAGCGGCGGTGCAGTGAGAACTGAATACAAACACAGAAGTGTAGTAAGAATGAAAGACGCAGAGATGATAGGGATATGTATCTTATAAGCTATATGAAAAAAGTAAAACACTATTTTTTTATTTAACCAGGTAAGGCCCACAGAGGTATTAACTTATTTTTCAGAAGCGACCTGGCCTACAAACGATAGCACAAGTGGCTTATCACGCGGAAAGGGGCCGTCCATAAATGACGTCACGCACCTGGGGGGGGCAGACATTTGTGACGATGTGTGACGAGGGGGGGGGGTGAGAAATGTGACGTCACGTCAAAATGCGCAACTTTAAATATAGACAACACGTTCTACTTAATTAAATAGACGTTTTAATAAATGTGTTCTCCTACAACATCAGCGTGCAGCGCCACATTAAATACGCACTACAATGACAATAGCTTAAAGCGATTTTAAGCGTGTTTTATTATTTTTGGGGGGGGGGGGGGGGCAGAGCTTTGTGACGTCATTTGAGGGGGGGGTCTGACTTTTTGTGACGACGGCTCAAAAATCGTCCAAAATCGTGTGACGTCATTTATGGACGGCCCCAAATGTATAGCAACCAAATACTCTAAACGGGTGTTCTTGATTCTAAATTGTCGAGGGAAAACCGGAGGACTCGGAGAAAAATCCACGCGACCACGGAGAGAACGCACAAACTCCACATATACAGGCGTCAGGGTCGGGATGGAGTTCGAACCCACGACGACCTCCTGCCTACCAGGCGAGGTAGTTAACATCTCGCCATCGCGTTGCCCCTCTAGGGCTGCACGTGTGACCTGTTACATGTGATGATGATGCCACCCCCTGTTGTTTCCCCATCAATCCGGGGCACTACGACTCACTCGGAGGCTCTAAGGTTGTTGCATGATTTGCTTATGCCGAGCTGACGCCAGTGGTATGTCATCTCCTTCGCTTTGCTTCCCACCCTGTCCCTCCCCTGGCGTTTGCGGGAGAAATTGTTTACACAGCCGCCCCCCCACCCCGCTCCCCTCCCCCCGTGGTGCCGGTTAACATGCAAGAGGGAGAATGGTGGGTCGGCGCACTTAACGATCGTTTTGGTTAAGCTGATTGATGTTGCGGCTGCACTGCGGATTTCTGCGCGCCAGGGTCTAAGGGAAGCGTGCCCGTGGTCTCTTCCCACCTGCACCCTCTGCTCCCCACGTGTGAATAATGATTACCCGTCGCACCAGCCAGCGAGGCGTCGCATTGAATTACAAAAATGTCACCGCCTCCCCCCCCCCCCTGTCTCTCTGTGTGTGTGTGTGGTCGGTCTATCAATAGTTACAATGCGTGGGTCATCGCTGCGTTTACGCGCGGATACCCTGGTGGCCAGGCCCCGGCGAGTTGGTGAGCACCACCTGCCGGTTGGTGTTCGCGTGTTGGTGGGAGATCAGTGGCGTAGTCGTGGGTGGTGGCGTCGTCGTGGTTGGCAGCGTGCGCGCCTGGTGCAAAGGAATTGAATTATTGATGTGACCGCTTGTTGTTTACACAGCGAAAGCCTCACTCTGTCTCATTACTCTTTTTTTTTACAAGGATTCTGCCAAGTATTTATTTTTGGCCTGGGGGAGGATGGGTGGGGGCACTGATTTCCTCTGTATATTCCAGGGGAGTCATTCGCGGATAATAAAAAAAAATTGGCTAATTTGGGCCATGACGTCGGCACACGATGGCGAATGACGTCACGCGATCTTTAATGTCCGTTGTGAGGCAGACGGGGGCGAGATGTTGTTTATTTGGTTCCTGCACCTGCAGTATTGATCAGGGCGGCCGCTGGAATCGAACCGCGAATCTCTGCAACAAGTGACGGACGCGCTTTCCGCTGGGCCACGTCACTGCTTCAAACTGCCCCCCCCACCCCCTGACCAATTTCTCACCCCCCCCCCCTCTCTCTTTTCATCGCCCGACAGTGGAGACCAAATGTCAAGTTGATCAATAATTTAGAACTCTGAACTGCTTTGTCTGCATTGTCCAATTCAAGTCCAGACGTAAGATTTTTTTTTAATCCTTTATATTAAGTTCACTTGCTTGCACGCTTACGACCGTGCAAATCTTTCGGTCGTATTTTAACCCACTTCCCGTGATCCAATCGAGCTGACATTTTGCACACAGACTCGTTGTGCGTGACAATTTATTTTCGTGAATTTTTTTTTTCCAAAATGTAACACTTTTTAGGCAAAACAAAATTATATTTAATTACCAATTGCTTAATGGTGGCAGGCAATCATCTGACCCATAGGTGGCAGCCATCTCAAGCCAGAGGACGAGAGGACTCTAGCCGCCACGTATATAAAGGATTTATAGTGAAAAACTTTGTTTTTACGGGTAATTTTTTTTCTCTACTTATGACTGATCAGTTTCCCTCTGTCACGGTGCCTCTAGTTGCACCTTCACGGCACATAAATGTTCACCCGCTAACCTCCTTGTCCACGTTATGAAAATACAAAACTTTACTTGAACTAAAATTCTTCTTTTTCCTACATTGCATCATGAGATGTCAAATATTTCTTTCATCGTCGTCCTGGACAGCTGGGCTCTACTCACCGCTGGACGGAGGCCTGTGAAGCGGACGACGCAGGTCAATGCGGTTATTTACAGTCGCGGCATTAACCGTGGTGGCCAATGGGCTCGAACCGCGAGCCTCTACAAACGAGCGGCAAAACTCGCTACCGCTGGGCCACGTCGTGATAATGACGACAGTGGGGGGTCAAGTCGACATGACAACTCAGCGGCCCCCCGCAGCAACATCGCTCGCCCACCAGCAGTCGATGAAAGCCACAAGCATCTGGGACGTGATGTCAAACGATACATTCCCACCTTGAGGTGGCTTTGTAACGCGTCATTTTTTGTTGTTGTAACGTAATGGTTTTGTTCTGCTTTATTTAATCACGATAAAGGTTTAAAAACAAAAATGAAGAAGTTTGCCTCAAATGGTTCTTTTCATTGATCTCGCAAATCTGCTATGTCGGCTTTTAATGTCGTTTGTATTATCTCGGAAAAAAGTGTGCTTTTGTAAACACTCGGCCACAAATGTCATGAAACTAGTTACTTTGTTCTTCTGTTTGTCGATTTTTCTCTGAAACATCTCGCAGAGTTTTAATTAACCAGAATTGTGAGTTGGTCAGAAGATGGCAATCCAGCAAGGGGATTGAACCAATTAAACAGTTTTCAGTGTTCCATATTAGAGGTTTTTTTGGGGGTTAGATCACGTAAATATAAATGTGTCGTTAAACCCACCACCACCCGACACAAATTCGTTACTACTACAGAACACCGATGTGTCGGAGAGTAAACCCACAACATTTACAATTCGAGTACAACGTTTCGCCAGTAATTAGAACAGGCATCCTCAGTTTGAAGTGTTATCTCCTCTTATTAATGGCTTTTCTCAGGGAACTCTGGTCTCCTCAGTGACGCTTTGCTGGATGAACAAACGGCACTATAGTTATTTATTCGATATCCTAGCACTGTGTTATATGTCACTATGAATAAAACAATATTATTTTCGGTAAGAGATGTTTCCAGTTTCCTCCGTGATTGATATCGGTGTAAATCGAACAGCGAGCCATATGGGACAGTTAGGTGAACCTAATTACTCAAGACGTGTCCTAGCAATATACATTGATTATGCTAATAAACAACAAATCTTATTATCTGGTATCTATGTATTTCCTTCTCGTGCTCTGTTAGCTTATAAAAGCCAACATCACTCATTTTGTGCTACCTGATTTCAGCTAAATTTTCTTACTAGCTTGACACAAATTTTACAATTGGTTATAAACAAGATAAGGCATCTTGTAGCAAATAGCAGCAATATTTCACGTGTAACATTTTTTACATTTGTATTGCTGTGTGTTCTCCATAATTGGCCTTTTGTTGGTGTTGTTAATTGCCCTCATTGCATCAGAGGGCGCTTAATGTCCCGGAGAAAGCTGCTGAAAGCTTGCATTGTTATTTCAATTTTCTTTCCTGCCAGGCCATCCCCGCTTTTTTCTTCAAGCCAATTTATGTTTTTTTGTCCACGAGAGAAATTACTGCCGGCATGTTTAGCTTTGTGTTGCACGTTGATTACAGATTTTTGTTGGAGACGTACGATGCTCTTTGGTTCTTTCGGTAAAGTCACGTAGGTATAAAAAATAAAATACAATAAATCACGACGTTTTGGGCGCAACACAAGCGTCCGCTTTCCCACCTGATGATGGACGCTTGTGTTGCGCCCGAAACGTCGTGATTTATTTTAATTTTATTTTTATACCTACGTGACTTTACCGAAAGGACCAAAGAGTATGAATCCCTGCAGTCACGAAAGCTTCAAATCAAGACGTACGATGGAAATGGGTGCGCGCTCTCACCACGTGTCGCAAGTGCGCTTCGATTGTTTTTGAGCACTCCAAATTCGCGGAGCAACATTTTGTAGCCACCACTTCCCTGACCTCCGACAACATCCCAAATTCATACGCGGTATGTCGTGCATGCCTTTGTCCCTCCCATGGGCCACGTCAGTGCAGCGTTATGTACAATTGGAAGAATAAATGAGCTGCGCTGATGTCAGGCAGGGCCAGAGGAATTGCATCGTGCATGTAAATTACGAATATTAAAAATGTAAAAATGGAACACTGGTAATACCAAATGGTAATGTTTTTAATGTCCCATAGCTTCGTGACATTTTTCGTATTCCTGCCGAAGCATCCCATTTTCATTAAGTAGACACTGGTAATGGCTGTTTTCCTATTTTTGGCCTTGTTCTTACATTTGCAAAAAAAAAATCTGCAAGTGCATTCATCATCATCAGAAGTAGCAACAGCAGCAACAGTGATCGCAGAAACATCAATTTATTTGTAACATTTGTTTCAGCGAAACATTGAAAAGGGCGTTGTGAACATAAACATGCATATTGAAAATGTGCTGTTTAAAGGAAAACATCAAACATATTTCCTTCTGACAATATACAACTGCAGTACTGACTTGAAAATATTTATTTTCCGTAGATAATTAACAATACAAATATTCATTACTGGGCATGATAATCAAATTCCACATCGAGGTGGCCAGGTGGCTCAGAGGTCAAAAGTCAGTGAGCTAATGGTCTCAGCCCAGTCGCTAATAACTGCGCGCACCAACAATTCCCATTACATTGAATTTGGGGTTACACTCAAATTTGCTACGTTCCTCCTCTATAATTAAAATAAATAAAAACATGCATTTGCGTTTGCCCCATAACGCGACAATCTATTTTCTGAATGCATGGTAAATTGCTACCCCGACTGCATTAGAATTAAAAAAGCACATTGATGGACTTTTCAGAAGTCTGGTGAACAATATTTCGTGCGGGCCATTCTGCGTGGCACGTGGGGCAAATGATTTCTTGCACAAATGGAATAAATAAGGGCAGGTGGAAATTCAAAACAGAAATTCAAAAAAATATAATCGTGCACAAACCTGCTGATCTGGACGAGTAAGCGTGATATGAAGGAAATTATTTTGATTGTTTAAAAAAAATCCTGTATTCATTTATTAAGATGAGACTCCACTGATGTGATTTTTTTTTGCATTAGAAAGATTGAGTTTTAATTGCAGAGTAGGCAATTAATCACATTTCCAATTGTCTATCAAAACACTCTTTGACAAGAAATACAAAACTAAGTACCCATTAAAACTGGTCATACTTGTGCATGTTATATGCCCCTTTAACACGTGAATACCTAAAGGTATTCTTAAAGAATTTTAAAAAAATCCACAATGTGTTTTCTCAACAAGTTTAGCAAGAAACAAGCATATGATGCGACGTGCATGGGACTCGAGCGCCCTCTCGTGGAGACGCATTCGTAACCATCATCACATTCAGCGACATCATCAGCCATGATCTATCTACCGCTGGATTAACGGTTCCACAAGCCGTAATAAAAAGAATTTATCTCTCGAACGCGTTCACTCCTTTAGCTGCCATTCCGTGGTCAGTCTCCATCATCAGCCACCATTCATTCTAACGTGTCCTGCTCAAGCCCACTTAATTTCATTTCATTTTAATTTCATTTATTAGGATTTACCCTGTGAGCCATTCGGCTCTTGATTTGGGTTCAACCGCAACAAACAATACAATTGCAACATACACCTAAAATTCATTGCACACAAATCTAAACATCACGTACGTAAACAATAACATCCTACAGAAAAAGCACAACCCTTCCATGCTGCGTACAAAAAGTGCAAAAAAAATCCATTTCGATGTTTGATCCCAATACCAATCATAATACAATACAGATCGAAATTTTAAGTATAAATCTATACTAAATAAACGTAATAGTCAATAGATGTCTCAAGCTTGCACATCTTTGATCCACGTATTCCTTTCAATGTCTCTCAGTGTCACACCAAGGATACACCTCTCCACGTTTGTCTGTGCACTCGTCAGCATTTACTGCAGTTTCTTTGTCAATGGTCATGTTTCTGATCCGTGTGTTATGATAAATGGTTCTAGATTTGAAGCTTTCGTGACTGCAAGGATTCATACTCTTAGTTCTTTCGGTAAAGTCACGTAGGTAAAAAATGAAATTAAAATTAATATTTTAATTTTTATTCATTTTAATTTCATTTTTTACCTACGTGACTTTACCGAAAGAACTAAGATTATGATAAATGGCTTTATTATCACGACGCGTTGGTATCTTTTTTATCTGATTTATCAAGTTTCGTTTTCAATAAGTAATTTTTTTTTTTACTTTTTTAAAACACGCTTTAATGAAATGTACCGTACTAGTAATGCAAGAACTCAACGACTCCAGTAAGTGGCCCCGAAGCTTGCCATAACGTAAGGGACCCTGTTTATTTACAGCCAACGTGAGTTTACCGTGGACAATTAGACCCAAGCCGAAACATAACATGTACAAAATATGTTTTTAAATATTTTTTTTTATGATAGAATATAGTATTGTCATCAGTATGACATAAGTATACCAAGTTTGCAGTCGATACCACATTGGAAAGTGGGTTAAAATTGAGTTACAAAATTTGAGGATACAACAACGACAACAACAACAGAGTGGGTTAAATAAAAGCGTGTAAAAAAAGAAAAGAAAAGCACTCAAACCTGCGCTCGTTTGCCTCTTATCGTTCATATAATGTGGATCTCGGTCCGTCTTTAACGACACAAGCTGCGTTGGGCGTGAGATCTGTGTCTGTCTTTCCATTGAAGGCGTAAACAGAAATGGAGAAAATATAACATTATTTACATATATAACACATTAAAATATCAATATTAACCATCTCAAAATTCATGACAGCCACTGTCATCTACAATAAATTACTTAAGAACGTAACTACTTTGCAAAATAAAGAAGGCTGCAAATTAATAACGCTGGGGTTAAATCCACGTTTTGTTTCACTTTGTGGTGAATAACGGCCCCTTGTGGCTGGCGTGTTCACGTGAACCCATGACGTCCAACATTCGTTTTAAAAAAATGCATTCATTCCTACGCAAGTGATTCGACGCATGTACTGTATCACAAACCTAATCATCAATACCAATCGATTAATAATTACACCACTAATAATGCAATGTTTTGGGTTGGGAGCGTACTGTTTGCACTGTGTAAGCACGAATGGCTGATGATGATGATGTTGACTGATGATGGTGATCGTGATGCTGAGTGGCAAACAACATAACCCACAAAACAGGTTACGCACAGTGCAAAGTACGGTGACTTCACTAACTACCGCGGCAATAAAGGTTGAGACGACGGTAAATACCACTTCATAGGTCACGCACTGGCTTCGCTCGAGTCATCACGTGCCTTGCCTTTGCAATCGCCCCTCATTTGACACCCAGACACGACTCACCTTAGGCCAATTGCTCAATGGGCACTCAAACTCACCGCTCACCGGATACTACTCTCCACAATAAACAAAATATGGCCAAGTTTTTTGGATTGGCCATGTTTTGTTTGTTGTAGTATGGAGTTAGACTGATGGCTTTAATCTAAGTTGTCTCGTGGTTGGTGTTGTTGTTTGACTTGCACCCCACTGGATTTTTGCACAGCGTTGGTGTACGGTGCTTTTTTCTGGAAGACTTTGCAGTTTTTCCTGGATTTTTCTGTTTGCGCGTAGTCACTTTAAGGTGTTTTCTTGTTCATGTTTTTGTTTTTTGTTTTGTTGCGGTTGCACCCGATTCAAGAGCCGAATGGCTCACAGGGCTATACCTACTGAACTGAACTAAACACTCACCAGACACTGACACTGGCCAGGCACTCACCAGATCGTGCACCACACACTCGGTGGCGATGGGTCGACGCCGGGCAGCATCGAATCAAACATTTCAGACTCGGAGTTGCTCGGCCTTGGGCCAGGGAAGTCACGTAAAAATTGCACACGAACGACGCATTCACGCGAGCACCCGATGCTCCGTTTTGAAGTTTTAAAATGAAACATCTTTGAATTGTATTATGTTTTGAATTCGATCATTGTATTTCTTCATTAAAAGCTTATATCATTTTACATCTGGAAGACTTCATTGAAAAGGACATTTCTTGTGAATTTTCTCTCGTCGTTAAGTAGATGGCCTTGCCGGAGATTCGGTTCGATGCGGACTTTCACCTGGTTGGAATTGCGGGATCGAGATAAGGCGACATCGAGCTGGCCGTGCGAGAAGACCGCCGTCTGCAGATCGATTCCAACGTGATCGAACGTCTGTCCCTGCGCCTCCGTCGTTCATGCAGGGGGTGCGTATGTTTGCAGCGCCCCCTGCATGAAAACGACGGAAAGTGCAGCGTTCATCACAGATAAAGTTGTGCGCTTACATAAGAGAATATTTCCCATTTCGCAAAGGCAGTCTTCAAATCAAAGCATTACATTTCTCAGTTCAAGTAAGCATCTGTTAAATCAAAACATTATCATTCCCACTACACATAGGTCCCGCACCAAAATCACACCTTAGTTTTCCACTTCACGTAAAGCAGCTGCCCAAACATAGCATTACAATTCCCATTTCATATAAGAGTTTATTTCACCTTATTTCGTCTTGACGGGTAATTCAAATCCGGTTAATTTGTGGGAGAGGGGCATCTTCATTAACACTGACCAAAGGGCTATGAAGAAGGTTCATTGTCCAAAGCGTCGCCTTTTATAGGTAAGATTCATTTCAAGGCCACAGTGTTATTGATTAATGTATTTAGCTTTTTTCATTACTGTGGGTGATGGGGAGGAGACGCCGAATGGATCGTCGTTTTTACAAAATACAGATTATAACCGATTGTCTTTTGCCAAGACAAAAGGTTTAAACACACGTTTCTAAGTAAACAAAAAAAAATCCATTCTTTAGACTTTTTTTTCATGGCCAAATTATAAGTATTTACTTTTTACTTATTCTTTGGGTCTTTCGGTAAAGTCACGTCGATAAGTTCAAAGAAAATAACAAAAAATGACAAAAAACTACGACGTTTCGATGCAACACAAGCGTTCGTCATCAGGAGAAAACACAGAGGGGGACAGCTGCTGAGGCAGACTGTTTACTTGTTAATGCGATTTCCTCTCACGTGGGCTCATCGGCCGCAAATGCATGGAATCCCCGTTTAATGGCAGCATTTTGGATACATTCATAACCATGTACTACTTAATGCCACGTTCAGCCTCCGTCTACTTATCAGAGCGATTCGTCCTGATTAAAACAAAGTGTTTGTTTTCACTCTTGTTGTATCTCCTCGTTGAGGACCGCACGAGGCACGGCTAAATGTACTGATAATGAAAATAATTTGTTATCTGCTGCTAGCCGGTGTCAATTTTGCCTAATTGCCATTCGCGTGACCTTCAACCAGGCTAATGTGAACGTCAAATTCGACACTGTCCTGCCTTCCCGTGGGTTTGCTCGTCGGTACAAAAATGTACACAAAAATAAATGTACTCAACACATTCGTCAACAACACTGTGGTTCATAAAAGAGGGTTTTTTTGGGTTAGATCGCATAAATATATAAATGTGTCGTTAAACCCCGCCACCACCCGACACAGCCAACTAGTAAGGGTTGTCACGGCAACAGAACATGCCGGTTTTAACGACACATTTATATATTTACGCGATCTATCCCAAAAACCTCTAATGGATGATATTGATCGCGAAAGCCTACGTTTTATAAACACTGTGATTTTAAAATAAAAAATATATATAACAGGCAACGTTTCAGGCAACGACCCTTCATATCGCACGTAAAAGAGTGCTACGAATATGGGCCATTGACATCTTCCTGCAAACGTGTTCTTTACGGATGTGTTGAGGGTTTTTGTTGTTATCGTGACTGTACACACCACTGCCAACGCAGTGTGAGAGAATAACTCGCCGAGTACAGAGATTCAAATAGCCGACGGCAAGAAGAGAGTACATGACTGTTAATACACAACGCCAAAGAGGTCAACGAGTTCACAGGACACTTGAATACAACGCCGCACATCATTCACCACCCGAATTCACCGATGGGAAATGGGGGGGGGGGGCAGTCTTCACGTGAGAATCGTAATGGTTGCATCTCAATGTTTATTTCCCAGAGGGGCATTAGAAATGCCACGTCACTGCTTGCACGCCCGAGACCCGATGGGATAGAAACGACGATGTGAGACGCAACTTTTGAATTGCAAGTGCAGTAAATGTGTCAATTCTTTGTGGCGTCTTGCTGTTCACGGTTCGAACAAACCAGTAATCTGAGGAGCACCAGACACTTTAGACGCACAATGAAGTTTGTGTCTTGCCGGCAGCTGCCCTCTGTTTTTTTTTTGGCAGAGGCAGGGCCATGGAAGGAAAAGAACAGGTGGCATTTTAAAATAATATTTATATATTTTTAAATAAAATCTAATACTTGTACTATATACAAGTTGCGTGGTGAGCAGCAGAGGGCAGTCCTGCGAAATATATTGTTCTTGAGTATGTCGATGCTTTTGCGTATATGCTTTTTCTCTCTGCATTCGAAAACATGGCTGGCCAGAGTACTCATGTACTGTGTGGGTAAATAATCCACATACGTGGTGGGTAACCGGGCTCTCAACCAGCAGTGGATTAACAAAGGGCCCTCCACGTACACACGCCGTCTACTTTTCAAGAGACAGTACATAAATAAAGTAACGTAATGCGTGTACCAACCCGACTGGTACGATCAGAAACGACTGTGTGAGGATGATGTTATCTTGGAGAACTTGAGTTTCCCCAACAGTCAACAACTAAATATATATTGCGCGTTTTGTTTGTACGCTGCCCTTCCTGGAATAACCTTCACGGGCAATTAAAATTCTTGGAAGGTAATTATGCTTAGTTTGAAGAGTCAGCTCACAAAACCTTTTTTTTTCTTAATTAAGGAAGGAACCTGTAATGGCTTGCAATAATCATGCGTCATGTGCCAAACATGAGCAGCACGGAGTACCTGCTTGCCATTTCACCGCACCTTTCTCGACAATGCGTTGCAATGCGCTGTTAATCCGATTAATAATTGTCATATGATCCTACGATTGAACGAGGGGATGGCGCTCTTACGTTTTTTCAACTCTTTCCAAAAGGATAGAAAATTTAAACAGTTAATTGACCCTTCATAAACAAGGTTAATTATATGTCGCATTAAAGCTGCGGTTCGTGTTTGTTGGAAGACGGGGAGCGTTCAGCTCGCTGTGCTATAAACTCAGGATCCGAGTTCAAATCAAGTTCATTTGTTTGTATGTTGAACTTCTTTCGCATCGTACGTAGCCAACCGTGCAAATCGGAGGTTCGGGGGAAGGGCAAGAAACTAAACACAAAAAGGAGTTCTGAATAGTTTTAAATCTAGAACACATTCCTGCGGAGGGAGCTGGTAGGAACGTTGGGTTGCTCGGTCAATGGCCAAGGTCAACGGCGGCGTGGTGTATTCCGAAAATACGCCCGAATGTGAGGGCGGGCACAAGCCGGCGTGAGTAGGTTAAACGTTGAGTTTTATAAGGGCACCACGGGGTGACCAGCCCCCCCCCACCCAGCCCCACCCAGCCCCTCCCCACCCTCCCCTCCCCATCCAGCCCCTCCCCACCCAGCCCCTCCCTGCACGACGGACGGACACAATAATCACCTGTGGGCTGGTGTAACCAGGAGGTTCCTACCAGTATTATACTTTTTTAAACCCAGTCAGTGAACTGGGTCACCAACATGACAACAGCACGATAAAATGAAGTTACTGTACTCTACAGCAATGAAGTAAATGGAATTCATAAGCAACACAAAAAAACAACCGTCGCATGAGAATTAAAAGACAATTAATCATTTTGCGTACAGTTCGATTTCAGGAAATTGCTAACAGCGGTTGTGAGTGAGATCAAACACGTGGCCCCAAGGCAACAGCACCGATTTCACCAACCTGTGTTGACCAACGTGGTGAAGTATGGCCAGACAGCCTCGATGTCCCACATGGCATGAAGAGGCCCGTCACCCACGTGTGGATTGACGAAGGGCTTTAAATGATCAATGAATGATATTATATTTCTTCATAAATTGGGTAGACAATATGCGAACAACTATAATTTTCTGGGAAATTGATCGCGAGGTAAGGCGATCTTAATAATTGCAAGTCAAGTGCTCAAGACACGGAAATGGAGGGATTCATTTCCCACTGAATATTTTTCGGGTCGTTGGTCGGAGGTGGTGGTGGCACGTGTCCTCAGCCATCGCGAGAGGTCGACTGGACGGGGTCTACCGAGCACTGATATATTTTTTAATCCTTTATATTAAGTTCACTTGCTTGCTTGCGCGCTTACGACCGTGCAAATCTTTCGGTCGTTTTTGAACCCACTTCCCGTGATCCAATCGAGCTGACATTTTGCACACAGACTCGTTGTGCGTGACAATTTATTTTCGTGAATTTTTTTTTCCAAAGTGTTACACTTTTTAGGCAATTTTTTTTTATATTTAATTACCAATTGCTTAATGGTGGCAGGCAATCATCTGACCCATAGGTGGCAGCCATCTCAAGCCAGAGGACGAGATGACTCTAGCCGCCACGCATATAAAGGATTTATAGTGAAAAACTTTGTTTTTACGGGTTAATTTTTTCCGTATCGCCAACCCGAAAAGGCCCGGCGAAAATGAAACCCTGCATTCATATCCATCATCGGTTTTAATGGATTCGTCTTGATTTCTTGAGGGAATAGGATGCCATACACTCGTACAGGGTAACACGCTACCCTGGTAGGCAGTTGCACTGCATATGTGGCATTTGATCTCTAGGTGGAGTCACAAACCACATCTCTCGAACACTCTCTCCTGCGACTATGCAACCGCATTAGAATTTCAAATTCAACACGAAAGAGCTGATCATCATCATCATCAGTCGTGATCAATCTGCTGCTGGATGAAGGCTTCCCTAAGCCGCCGCCGTCATCTCTCACGGTCTTGTGACACCGTTATCGTCTCGTGAGCAGATTGCATCGCTCCATCTCTATTGTGGACGTTGTTCTCTCGGGAAGTGTTCACTCTTTTGGCTGCCCACTCCGACGTCAGCCTTGACTGCCGACGGCCTTAAACAGATTGGCCAGGGTACGTACAACTGCTTACCCTATTGTGAGTGCCATTGGCCTCTGAGAGGCTCATCTGCCTTAAGGGTATAGTTAGTAATACATCAGAGATCCCCTTAGCCATCACTTTCAGAAGACCTGCTCATTATGTTTTCCATCTCCCACGATGATAACAGGGGGTTGGAATTTGAGAGACGTATTAAGTGTATTTAATACTCCTTATAGACCACCTAAATTATCTTGATCTGTGTCTTCATTCAGACTAATTTCTTTTATTTCTTCATGAACCGTACGTTGGTCTTTTGTCGGTAGGCATCATCACGTCCGATGATTTTCATCCGCTCGCAGTCATCATCAAGTCTGATGATTTTCATCCACTCGTAGTCATCATCAACGAATGCATTAAACACTTTGTGGACGAATATTTTCATTCAGTCTGATGTTGACAAATTATTTAAGTTTGCACCAATTTCTCTTTAATATTCGTGACATAAGTATTTTGGGTTTTTTTGTCCAGAAAAGTGGCTTGGCTGGCACCACATCTCAAAAGCTTACATTTTCGTATTGTCATATCTATAACTCACTTGGAAAATGTTTAACTTTTCACAAAATATTTTTTTATTTAAACGAAATAAAGTACGTTTGCGTTAAGGTTACTTTTTGTGATTCTGTCACATGTTCATACCCCACTTCTTAATCGCTCTCATCTCTCTCTAACATAAACGATGTTGCTGTTTTTCAGATGTAGGGAGTTTTACTCTTTTCTTCTCAACAAATGTAGTCCAACTTTGTCCCAATTTATTTCTCTGAATTCTGTCTCCAGTTTGATAAAGTTAGCATTTTCACATTGGATCCACATTTTGTATTTAATATTGGTCAAATTAAGGCGACTTTATTCCCAGTAATGCTTAATACCCATACTCTTTCAGCTATCGTATAGGTGTCATATTTCATGACTGTGTAAACATTTACACAGTAATGACATTTTGTCAATTATAAAATTATGCCTCAAATATTCTGCTGTTAAAAATCGAGATAAACTTTCAAAATTACAGACCCATTAGCCTCTTGTCATACACATGTGATGGTTCTAGAAAACAAATGCACCTTAACATAGAATTACATATCAGAGAACATTGATTTTGTAGCTATTATTGGTCCATGTTCAGTATAGAGAACGAGCCAGAGAAGAATATTCTAGTTGGGTTTGTACCAAATGTATGCTTCGTCTATTGCAGGTAGATCACGATAGAGACTGAAAATCTGAAAATCAGGCATCGCCCTATCAACTGAATTTTGACGCGAGAGAGCACTGAACTGAAGGACAATCACATCTTGAAAGTGTGTGGGAATAATGCATCATGGGCAACGTTTAAAAGATGTATTGCAGCACCTTATAATTCCAGAAAGTCTCCTGGGGTTGAACCCAGGTCAGGGTGGTGTGCGATTGTGGTGGATGTGGACAACATCAAGGTTGTGCAAGACATGGTTTTCAAAGGTCACCACGTTACTATTTCACAGTTAGCCGACACTTTGGGAATTCGTGTAGGGGCAGTGGAAACAATCTTGCATGGCCGTCTGGGAATAAACACGGTGTGTGATCATCATATTGGCTCCCCAAAATGCTGACATTCGACACAAAGAGGGAGCGTGTGATAATGTTTCCTGGCAATCTTGGACAGATGAGACCTGGATTCATCATTGCGACCCCAAGCCCAAACGCCAGTCAGTTAATGCCGCGAAAATATCCAACATTTCCAAAACGCAAATTAAAGTCAGAATACTCACCAGAAAATGTAATATTCACAAATTGTTGGGACGCTAAAGGTATGTTGCATATTGACTTCGTGCCATGCAAGATGGCCAAATGTCAATATTACACAGACTTGCTCCATCAACAGCATGTGCCCGACAAAGTGAATCACGGTGACTTAAAAATGTTTTAAATGAAAATTGGATTGGAGAAATAACGGCATCAACATTAATTCAACGATGTACATTCGCAGAATGTCAGATGACCCAGTCATTACACACCAATGAAAATACATATTTAAAAAAGATACAGTACTGAATAAGTGTTTATGGAATGTCAGTGCAAAAATAAATCGTGTTTCAAACAACACAATAAAGTGTAAAAGCACTCAGCGTGAACTTGATCTCATTTCATTATGCGAAATAAAAACAATAAGCGGTTCTGAACAAGTGCATTGTGGTCCCATTGCCTTCGGTCGCCATCAAAATTGATTTGAGCAAACGTGAGCGACAGCAGCGAGACAGAGATAACTGTGGACCGGTTTGATCCTTATTAGGACTCATCAGCACAGAAGTCACCAATGCCCACAGCTGTCAAGGCTGCCTCTGGGAAATCTTTATACGGTATGTAGAGTTTTCACTTCCTTACTGTGGGGCCCATTAGTTTGGCTAATGCCAACACGTATCGAATCTGTAAATGTAAATTATGGGGGAAAAAACAATACTAGAAAACCCGTGAAAGCCGGAAAAGTTTTACAATCAGATGCAAAAAATGTGTAAACATCACACAGTAATTGTGCATTATGCAAAAAGAATGAGCATTTCCTGAAGATCTGCATTGTGTTCGTCTGGCCAGAGGCCACAAATGTGTGTTGTTTTAACCCTTTGGTTTTCCGGCCAGCACTAGTTTTGTGTTAAAATGCGGGGACAGGAGGGGTCTCGTCATTGACAGATCTCATTGTCATTGAATTTCAGTGTAACAGGTGGGAGGCTGTGTGAGCCAGTTGTGTCGGGAGTAGCAGGAGCATAAAGGGGACCGCCCTTCCTGCAGCAGGGGAGTGACCCCTCCTCCCCCGTCCCTCTTGCAACAGGGTGGCCTGGCCTCCCTATTGCAGCAGGGGGGGGGCTGGTCTCACTCCTGCAGCAGTGGGGGGGGAGGCTGGCCTCACTCCTGCAGCAGTGGGGGGGGG
>CM025636.2:4715774-4759994 GCA_014621495.2 Entosphenus tridentatus | reverse complement strand
CCCCACGCCCACACCTCGCGCGCGCAACTTCCGTCCGCGAGTTTCCGTCATTTCCGGTAGGCGTGGTCCAATTCTCGCGGGGGAGGGGCGGGGCTGTGTGCACGAGGCTCCCGCGCGCAGTGACCTCCTCCTCCACCACCAGCAACAACCACCTCGTCCGCCTCATCACTTGCTGCCGCCGCTGCTGTTGTTGTTGTTGCTGTGCGCGGGAGAGCAGAAGAGAGGGCGGCAGAGAGAGAGCGAGACGAGCAGCAAGCAGCCGCACGCGCTCTGTTGTACTGTGCTCCTAGGAGCCCCGCGGCGCACACACGCGCGCGCACGCTCGGCCACCTCGGGGATTGGGGCGGCGTGGCGGCGTTGGTGGTGGTGGGGGGGGTGGTGGTGGTGGTCAATTCAGGTCAGGGCTAGGTCAGGGCTGGGGTCAGGTGTAAGGGGGTGGTAGGTGAAGCGAGCCAGGCTGGAGGAGGTGAGGGCTACGGCCACGACGGCGGCGGCGGCGGCGATGATGATGATGGCGGACAAGACGCGAAGTGTCACCGCGGGCCCCGGCGCCAAACCCGTGCCCATGAACCTCTACGCGGCGTGGGAGGTGGACCGCGCTTCGCCCAGCTGCGTGCCCCGGTGAGCGTGGGGGGGTACAGGGGCGAGGGGTAAGGGGACGAGGAGGGGGGTGAATGGAGAGTATCGAGAAATTAGGATGAGTGACCATTGGAACCTCATTTGCCAGTAGCAAAATGTGATAATTGGGTTTTTACCTTTTTATCTGGCAACAAAACTGACACCCTTTTTTTTTTACAAGGAGTCGTGTTTGCATTGACTACAATACCTGCGGTCGGAATGAAAATAAAACACACAACTCTGATAATGTATGCACTGTCAAAATAAGTAAAAAATAATATAAATAAATGCATTTCTATTATATTATTATTATTAATTTTTGCCTACGTGACTTTAACAAAAAAACCTAAGAGTATGAATCCTTGCAGTCACGAAAGCTTCAAATCTAGAATATGCACTGTCCTTGAAATTGATTGGTCCACACCCGAGACAGCTTTCTTTAGAGCCCATTCTCACATGGTGTTGGACCAGAAGACGTCAAAAGGCGCAGTTTTGTTGCCAGATAAAAGGGTAAAAAACCAATTATATGTTATTAGGATGAGTGGTTAACGAGAGGGATAACGGGATGGAGGATATGATCGGGGGATGTATGGCGAGAGGGGTACGAGGGGATTACGAGAGGGGTGTGGGCGATATGAGGAATTGATGGACAAGGGATGACGTAGAATGTGGAGGGATGAAAGGAACGGTAAAGGGGTTATGATGGGACAGGTGAGAAATTGGAGCGGCGACACGGTTGGCTACGTACGACGCGAAAGAAGTTCTACAGACGTCAAGGGATAACGGAGGGACACGTGGACATAAAGGGGAATAGGGGTAAACATGGGAGGGGAGTACTTTAGAGGGTTCCTATTGTACCAAATGGGAATGGTTTGGACAGGAAGATGGAGGAGCCGTTGACAAGTGAAGTCCCTGGGATGGACGGACAGGGCATGTAAGCAGAATAAAGCGATTTGGACATGGATATGACAGGTGTAAGTTGATGGTACGGGGACAGGTGGGAATAGGGGGACAGGTGGGAATAGGGAGATAGGTGCGGATCTCGGGTAGACCTGAGATTAATTACAATTGTGATTGTGTCGCTCGTAATGAATTTTAAGCACAAATTATAAATGTAAACAAAAGTGCTGCTCTATTTGTGATTATTCTTGACCCGAGTTCTGATATGGGGAAATAAATTGGGATTCGGTAAATAAGGGACCCTTGGGCTGAGGTTCGGGGATTCTAGGATAAAAGTGAGACGGAGCTCGGGACATAGACCTGAGAAAACTTGTACTTGTGGACGAACACAGAGATACAAGAACGAGGAGATAAAACGGTGGGCCAAGGGGCAGACGTAGAGGTGAGAACCTGAGGAGCGAGAGAGAGTTGAGGATTCTGGAAATAATCTTCTCTGGGAAGAATTCGTGGTTTTGAGTACCCTTGGTGAGTGACATGGAGGGACCCCGGGTACAGAGAGAAGAGGGACAAAGGGGGCCCTGTGGGGCCGAGGCATTCGGTCAGGGGCTGCACAAATCGAGGACTCGTTAAGTTATTGCGCGGCCACTTAATTGATATAGTAAAATGGCTTTTAAAAATATCTGCTAAATTATTATGATGGGCAATGCCTAACCGTTTACACGAACTCACAATTTTTTTACATGGATTTTAGTGTATTTACACTTGACGGGTTATACTGTGCTCATGCAATTGTTCCCTATGTTCTTATTGTGGATGCAGTGTATAGTGTATCTGCATGCCCTCATTGTGTGCATTGTCCTGCCATGGGCAGCGTCTAGAGCTTATATATTTTGTGTGCTGAATATGAATCAAAAGTGTGCAATGATGCATTGCATGAGGATGGGCCCCATCAATCCATGACTTGTGCTCTTGTAGCAAGGATGAATATCTCGGTGAGCAAGGAGATGAATTTTGTTGGGTTTTTTTATGTGTTCTTTTGAGATTTTTGTCTTGCAATCGTCAACCTACTGTCGTTTTTGCCCGAAGTAAAGTGTGCAGCTTGTTGGTGTGGTCATTGACATTTGGAATGGTTATTAAAGCGGTGATGGTGCTTACCTTCGACGGGTATTGCCGGTTTCGGGGCCACGACTGTGAGCAGAAAGGGGCCCATGCAGGAAATGTTGTACTGTACTTGTATGCTCCCACGTCTGTGGTTCCCTTGTCTTCACCAACCTGCACGCAAGGCGTTGGGGAGAACCTCCTCTTGTAGTGGATTGACAAAAAGGCTGTAAATGTACACGATGGTCAGTTTACCACGTAGGCTTTTGCGACCAATATCCATAAATAAGATAGGTTTTTGGGGTTAGATCATCACGTAAATATAAATGCGTCGTCATCACATCTGTCCCTCTATTTAAGGAACGAAACAAGAGGATGTTTCCGCAAATCTGGCTGTCGCCTGATGAAGCTGGTTGTAATTTTTGGCGAAACGTCGTACTCCGATTGTAAATGTTGTGGATTTGCCCTCCAATTGGCATGTTCTGTTTCTGTGACAAACCTTACTAATTGGCTGTGTGGGGTGGTGGCGGGTTTAACGACACATGTATATTAATGCGATCTAACCAAAAAAACTATTATGGATACACGATGGTGATTGTGACGTTACGTGGTTGGATTTTGACTTTTTACGGTGAAATAATTGCGGTCTGATTATTTTAATACAGCTAAATAGGGAGTTCCATTATTTTGGGTTTATCCGGTATGAGTCACCTTTGATAAAAAAAAATTACATTACTATTCCGTATTGGTACGGACATGCTTACTGCGTTTAAGGACATTGTTGACAGCTATCTTGCAAAATAGTATACGTTTAATTTATGTACGTATGCATTCATTTGAATCTTCATTTGTTTTGTACGTGCTATTAATGTATTAATTTAATAAGTACATTTGACAGTAATTTACCATTACTTCGTGGACATTATGCATTTGTAATTAGATGTTCTGCTTGCCTACGTTCATTATTTAAAATGTCTACTCGCTGAATATACTTCACGATGTGGCTTGCATATCTAGTACAGCAATGTGGTGTGTGTGGGCCCTTGTGTTTTTTTAATATATTTCACACAGGCCCTGCCTTTAACTTGTGACCATACACTTTAAGTACCGTAATTCTGAGAGTGTATTCAAGTGGATACGATAAATAAATTGTGCAATATGTGTGGCTATGCCTCGTGCTTTGTAGTGCATTAGATGGACAGTAACAATGTGATTGCACCCTGGAGCTTGTAATTGCCACATTTCAGAATTTTTCTCTTTGCAGCACTCCGATTTTTTTGTCTGATTACAGTGCTTTATGTAGGCGCATCTATGCCCATCATTGCACGTGGCTCAAGTACATGTAACAGCCCTTATTATTTTTGATCGATCCCCTTTATTACACGCTTTAATTTAACTCAATATGTCTGTTGTTGTCGTTGTTGTTGTCGTTGTTGTAGTCTCAAATCTTGTAACTAAATTTTAACCCACTCCCCAATGTGGTATCGACTGCAAAATTGGTATACTTATGTCATACTGATGACAATACTATATTCTATCATAAAAAAACATATTTTTAAGCGTTCTTTTTTTTTGTATAAAATTCTGGGAATTGAGGGTATTTGTTCCATGGCGTTCGGGTCATGCGCTTTATCTTACTTCCCTTCACCTGTTCAGCGCAGGTTGGTGCAAGCAGGGCACAGAGACATTGCAACGTTTCAGTTTGACACGTAGGCTTTCGCGACCAATATTGTTAATAATAAATGCGTTTTTTCGGGTGAGATCACGTAAGTGTAAAATGTGTTGCGAACCCACCACCACCCGACACAGCCAATTCTCTCAAAATCGCCCAATGATGCTGGATGTAATTACCAATGAAACGTCACAGTACAGAGATTGTGTAAACGTTGTGGATGGAGTTTTACTCTCCCAGCACACGGTAACTAATCGGCACCTTACTGGGTTGACTGTGTCGGGTGGTGTCGGGTTAACCGACACATTAAATACGCGGAGATCTAAACACCCCCCCCCCCAAAAAAAAACCTTTGTTATGGATTGAAACGCTTGTTCATTGCGGGTTGTTGAAGGTGTGGAGCACGAGTACAGTAACAACAGTGGATGTTGTAGCACAGCCTCCTGCTTGCAACATCTCCCTCCTCCCCGCAAGAGGCTGTTTCACGCATGGCCATTACTAATCTGAAGCCTCTCCAACCTCAATCCTGCTACGTTACGTGACATCTGATGAGACAGAGGCTTGGGGAGGCGCATTCCATGCGATATGTTTTTTTGCGGTGAGCAGGGTGTGTGATGCTGCAGAGATTGCTATGCGTGTCATCTCTGAGCACAAACCCACAGAAAATGTTGTTGGAGGTCACGCACCAACAAGGTTGTCGTCGTCGTTGGAAGTTTTGCTTCGCATGATCTCTCTCTCACACACACACATCTCGCACGAACTTTATAGTGCCCCAGTATTGTTAATAAGCTCTGCTTCACGGGAGCTTGTTGAAACTATAATTTTTAAAACTGCTGTTTGAGATTAAGTAATTTATTAAATAACTTCACGGAAACATTACTTCCATAAACATGCAATGTATAATGCAAATGTGTTTTAGTTGTACATACTGGTAAACACTAAATGTAAGACAGGAAATGTTGTGTAATGTATAATGCAGAAATTGTCGAGCACTTCTTGCTAACGCAGCTAAGTTCATGCACATCGTTATATTCTCAGTATTTATTATTTGCCCAAAATACCATTAAATGTATCCATAACCACATTCCGTTCCTAAAAAATAAAAACATTTCTCGGCTCAACACTGACCAAGGGACGGCATTGAATGCACTTTTCTGGAGGTATGTTTGTTTGTTTTTCAGAATAATAACATTTATTTTTACTCGGAATCCGATGAGCTATGAAGCTCTTCTTACACAGATGTCCAGTTGGGGTGGGTTTTAAGCGATGGTTACTGGCTGTATATTCCGAGAAATGGTTTAGCTTCTTCCGAGAGAGAGAGAGCGAGCGCCAAGGAGTGTGGCGCAGCTAAAACGCACAATTTTTTTTTTACAAACCAGGGCCAGCGCATGCACGCACAACCGCGCACGTGCGCGACACGTTTGCTCTTCTTAATGTCGCGGATGCGTAACGGCGGGTCGGGGAGGGGGGTCTGTGTGAGGATCGCTGGGCTTTCCGCACGGCCGCTGCTGTTGCACGCCCGCCTGTCTCCGACGGAGTGAGACCGAATGAGAGAGCGATAGAGAGAGAAAGAAAAAATCCAGATGTTGGCCCACTTGGCTGATCATCATGCTCAGCTTGCATTTTTGAAAAAACACACAAAGCTTGAAAGAGAATGCTGTTGTTGCTGCCTTTTCTCTGCGGTGATTTTTTTTTACGTTCAAATGATGAGGTCCAAATTAGTTGCGTGAAATTTGGTTTCATTTCCTTTATTTGTTGAACGCGCGTTTTCGGTTTTTTTCAAAGGGTTTGTCTCTTAAAATATTCGGTTCTTCTGCTTGTGTTACTGTTTTTGTGGTCATTCTCAGCTGTGCATATGGGGCTGTCTGGTTGTATCTATTTGATTGCCTGAAGCACAGACTATAGATAAAACCAGAACAGACCAGTTCCTTTGTGCGGCTGTTCGTACATTTTCATTGGCCAGGTGTCTCGGATGGTTTTTAGCACTCAAGTCTGTATCCGATACGAACTCAGCAACCCGCGTTAGATTCCCACTTATGGCCAACACCAGTGACGAGTATCTGAACCAGTCCTGGGCCTCCCCTAGGGCGGTGTGTAATCAACGTCGCCACTGGGAAGACAAAAGCGGCCGGGCGTGGTGTTGTCCACCCACCCCCTCGTGTGCCGTGCCAGCCTTCATAGGTGTTCGCTAACAGCACTCGCCCCAAAAGTCTGTTCAGGCTATACGGGGGATCTTTGTCTTTGTGTATCCGATGAGCTGCAGTCCATGTTCATGTTATTACCACATCTATTATTGATCATTTAATCCCATTGTTCTATATTGAGTCAAAGTGTGTGACATTGAAATGTGATTAGGGTTCATGAGCACCAATTAATGCTCAACATTAATTCTTAAAATAAAATTTAGTGTTGTACGAAATATTTGCAGGTTAAGTTATTTTTGGCAACATGTAAAGGCCATTTATACTAATTACAGTTGTATTTAAGTCACGATATGGTACTGCTTAATGTATAGATTAAGTTACTGTTATATTTTTGTATTTCGCACCTCAGATTAGTCTACGTACGGTGCAAATGAGGTTCAATATATATACATTTGTTTTCCAAGCAGCAGATTGATGAGAAATGCAAACCTTTATCTTTCTGATGTGCTGCATTTAACGTGCTGTAACTTTCACAAAGACTATTTAAGAGTGATTTGCTCACATTAAATTGTTTACAATCGCAGTGAGTACGTGAGTATAGATCTTTGCACGCGATTCAGTACTGCAATTCGTCGAGATCCCACAATTACATTGAGAGAATGAGGGGCCACTTGGATTGGGAACAAAAACAGGAGGAATCGTATTGACTTCAGAAAAGCAACCGGGTTTGAGCAGGACACATTGCAGGGAAGGGATGATGACAGATGGACAATACGAGTGATGGAGCGACAGCCGACGAAACGATTTCACCTGTAAGGATGACCGTAGCAGTGATGGCGGCTATGAGATTAGCCCAATGTGAAAGTGAGATGGATCGTATCATTTCAGGATCGTCAGGAATGGTGACGGCTTGGGGAGGCATTCATCAAGCGTTGGATAGACGTCGGTAGATGGTGGTGATTGTGGTGATTACGTGGCATTTGTATGCATAGTTATACTCAAATGGCGTTTTTGAGCAGAAAACAAATGTATATTTTGAGTGGTTAAGTGTTCTTGTCATTATTTGTTTCTCATACTGTACCAATATATTTTTGTTATGTCATTTATTCCTTAAAAAAAGTCCCGTAGCATTTCAATTTGTGTGCATGAATATACCTGTGCTGTTCATTTCAGTTTTCTTAATGTTTGTGGTGTAACATTTTTTCTTAGAACACGTCAGGTGTGCATGTTCATAGAATGTAATACACATCACTGCATGTGTCTTATTTTTATTGCTTTTGTTATAATACGCTATTTTTGGTCACCTAAATTTTATTCAATGGCCTTGGGTTTAGAATATTGTATATTGGGAAATGAAAAATATGTATATGTGTGCACTATGTCTACAATAAATTATTTACCATTGTTGTAGAGGGAGCATTTTTCAGCTGCGTGCTCTTATTTAAATTACATGAGAAATTCTGAAATAACAGGCTTATCCTGTAAATGCCAGATGCCATGTTTGAATTCCAATACATAGTCATTCCAGTGGTGCAGATTTAATGGAGGCTTTATATCGGAGAGATCCAGTGATTTTCTTATGTGGTCGAGTATAATTGAATGCGTTGCTTCAGGGTTGAATCTTGTTGTGATTTATATTCTCTGTAAAAATGAAAAATGTTGGCACTAAAAGAGGTGGTGCGGAGTGTGGCTTCCCATTAACGTAACTTCTCTCTACCTCTGACAAAGGACGCACTGATACCCTTTGACAGTATGACCTGCAAATTAATTCTCGTTACACGGAGGGACACTGCAGAACTGTCCTTAAAGATTTGATGCATATAATTGGCCGCATGATTCGTAAAAAAGTGTTTGCCGTGAGATTTTTGTTGGCTTTGCATAAACTAACACGAGAATTACAGTAATTTTCAGCCCATTGCCATTCCACTGCTGCATGAAGGCCTCCCTATGGCCTCGTTTGCCATTGGGATTCTTGGCGCATACTTCACCTCCCTGGTCGGGGGGGCGGCTTGGACTGTTTGGACATCATAACCCTGAATTAAACTCAGGTCACTGGGTGCATAACGCAGCACATTACCACTACGGCATGGTCCCCCCTACACAAGAACACTGATATAAATAATAAACATGACCAATCAATTGATGAAATCCTCATCGTGTAATTGGAGGAGAGACTTGCGGTCATTAATTTCTGATATCGCCCAACGCTGGTTAATATTTTTTATTAACGTAATTGGAAAAGATAATTACTGTGGTTGGTCACCTCGTGTGTATATTAAATATCTTAATTTGCATACTATGAAATAGTGCGTTGTGCAAGCCTCTGCAATTTTGTAATTGAATGTGAAGACGAGACGTGAGTTTAGAGACTGGATAATATTACAGAGACAATTAGTTCCAGCACACCAACAGAACCACATGTCCCAGCCTCGTAACATTGTATAGGTAAGCAACAAAACAAGATGGCAATGGGCCAATGCTTCATTCCTAGAACAGTTGCTTCATTTTAATGCATGTGTTGGTTATTAGGAGATCACGGTGTTGGTGGCAATTGCTTTTGGCCGTGCTGTCGGTCTGAGCGCCTTGTGCATTTTTAAAGAGACGTAGTCAAATTTCGATTTAAAGCTTTCGTGACTGCAGGGATTCATCTTCTTGGTTCTTTCGGTAAAGTCACGTAGAATGGAAATAATAAAATAATAAAGATAATTCTTTTATTATGCTTTATTTTTATTCTTTTATTATTTCCATTCTACGTGACTTTACCGAAAGAACCAAAAAGGCATAGTCAACTGGAGCTGTTTGCTCAATGAGTTTGGCTAGTCCTCAATTAAATCCGTTCGAATACAAATCACACTGGGGTTTGATGTGATGACGGTAAGTGTTGTTTTTGATATGTTTGACAGCTGGTTGTGAATTCTTATGAAAAAAATTTACGCCACCCATGCTTGCTTAATTTGGCATTTTCTAAATTTATTTTGCACGTTATTTTTGTTGCGTAAGAATATAGTCCTGTACGCCTGATTTGCAAACATGTTGATACGTTTAATAGCCAACTGTATGTGCAATTCATTACCAGTTGTTTTGAAACTGCAGTCTTGTTATATAATGACATTTGGTAATCTGGTGCAGTCTCACTCATGCTGGCCAGTGTGTCATTTATTTATTCCGATTAAGCAATCGTTACATCTCCAATTAGCTAAATTAAAGCCTTTCATACGTTGAAAGAAATTTCATTGATTTTGACCAACTTGACAGAACTACATTGATGTCACTGTTTTATCTTAATTTAATATCTTGCTAGACGCCTGAGACGATTTGAAAACACAAAACGCAGTGCAATGTGATTAGATGACCTTGTGCATTTTCTTCGAGAAGGGATAGATCTGCAGGGTTTATTTTTTTGGCAAAATCTAGTTTTGATACGGAGAGAAATCTATTTCCTGAGTTGCACGAGGCTTTTTATAAGCGGTACTGTGTCCAAAACAGGGCGGAGAACGGAAGATGATGTATTGTTCCCACCAGACTGCCCAAGGCCGTGTTTCATGACCCGTGGCAAAGTGGGAAGCACGAAATGCATTTTCTCTCAGCTGAAACACCCTATTCAAAAGTGTCCCGTTACGTCGTAATGCACACTTGTGACTTTTGTTTCTGGTGGCGTTGACGTCAGTCGGTAGCCGTTAGTGTGAATGGAAAGGGACCGGTCCTTCGAAAATATATATTGAGCTTTTTTTTTAAAAGGACATTCATGGCACATGTCATTCAATATGGAATCTGTTTCCAGAGATATAATAAGATTTCTTTTGACGTTTTTTTGTTTATCATTGACGTATATAATTCAAAACGTGCTGGTTTTGTGAAACATGTTGTGAATGCCTTACTGTTACGAGGTAGCTTATGGCCCAATGCGAAGCATTCAAGTGTGTGTTTTTTAGCAACTGAGTAAATCGTGCCAAATATGGAGCGGTTGTGGTTTCTCTATTTCACATCATTAAAATCCATTCCATTCATTAAATCAACTATGTGCTTCACTGGGCAAAAAATTATCTTAAGAGCACTTATTTGTTATAATAGGGTAATTTGTAATGACTGGATATATGTTTTATGTGGAACGTAAACAGGACAATAAATATATAGCTTTTCACGTACTGCTTTGAAATTGATGATACATTGTTTATATGACTGCGTAAATTTATATTTGGCATTGAGAATTGCATTAAAATTCATTGTTGTCGGAGTTTTATTCCGTAGTGGTTCTGCCACAGCTACCGTTTGTGTATAAAATGTCTTGTAGAGCCTTAAATGTCTGCCAGCAATGGACATCGAAGCTATCAGGTTGGTACATAATGAAAAGCACTACCTACCAGTCTGCCGCAAAGGTCGAAATTGGATTTTGAACCACAAAACCTTGGGTGTTGTGGTAACTGATCACTTTGCTTCTGCATTTATCCTGCCGAGCACAGCTGTCCTATATTTCATTTCAGAAGCACCACTCAAATATGCTGTTTCTGCCAAAGGCACCTCTGAAAACACAATCGCCACGGGCAGCTAAATTGTGAAATTGTTTGTTTCTAACAGGCTATTCATTTTTTTTAAAGACGTTAGTATCTGCAATTCGTCAATTTTGTTCTGTTAACGTAGTTAAAAAGGATATGAGATGTGATGAATAGTGCCAAATAAACATTTTGAGGAAAACTCTGTGCTTGTTGGGTATAAAAGCCTGCCTCGTGCGTACTGCCCATGGCACATTGACGGTCAATTTGATGGCCTCAGTTTTACCACATATTTGAGGCTACCAAATCAGTATGTATTGCATTCAGCGGTACATTATATGATATATCCAAATCACTGCGCTTTATGCAACCCGCCTTTAATTACTGCGGGCAATTTGTAATGGTATACCCGCAGGCATACCCCTAGCTGAACTGCATGTGTCCGCAGCTAACCGTCGCAGAAATATTGTCAGGTTGTTTAGGTGGTGGGCACAGCTGAAGAGCTTTTTTCGAGGTGGAACTCGTGACGATATCTGCGGAGCAATATATTGCCTGGGGCGTAGAATCGTAAGTCGATTGGAGCTCTGGTGGGCAGTGGGTCTTCCTGCAGGGAGGGGGGAACCCATCACACTAAATGGACTCTGGCAGCCACATCCCTGCGCGATTCCATGAACGTCTGGGAAAAAAACCACTCATGGCTGTAGAGGAATATGGCTGTGGGACATCGGGGGTCAGTGGGGAGTCACAATCCATCGTGGGGAATGGTATTGCAGGTCATAGTTCAAGAGCAGACATTGCGCTCCATTAAGAATGTATGTATACATGACAAATTGTACTGCACAAGCCCTTAAAATTGGATGATTTTTTTTAAATAAACAAACCAAATATGAGACGTTTCATTGTTTTCCTGTCATCTGGTAATGTTGGTGTTGGAGTTTTTTCACAATATAAAAACACTAAGCTTTAATTCCTTGAAATGTCTTTTGCTAAATAATTACACTTTCTAGTATGTATATTATGTTTGGAATTTCATAACCCAAAGCAGGGCTTTCTTATAAGATTGTGAATTCTGCCCAACAAGACAGTTGTTGTTTTTACAGTAATCTAATCTTATATGCATTATTTTTTAATGGATTTCCTTTGCGTATATATATCTTTTATAGCTGTGCTGTTCCTTTGGAGTGCTGTTAACACAGTTGCCGATATAAATGCCATTGTTTTTCTGTCATTATAATCAAATGATCTGCATTCATTTTGAAAATGTTGTATCCTATCCGTATGTAAAAAATTATTATTTACAACAAGCCTTGATAAATGGTGGCATTCGTCACGCTGGCGAAGAGGATTAGTTTTACTGGAGCCATTCATTATTTTTCGTAACAATGGCCGTGAAACATATTGCATTTAAATAGAATATGCAGTGTGTGTCCTCTCGCACGCTCGGTGACAATAATAATAATTATAAAAATTCCACAGTATGGGTATTAATTTATTTTTGCTGAATGAGTTGTGAGATAAGTGTGGTGGCTGGGGCTTGCACATCTGAGCCTGTCTAAGCTCGGCACGTGTGATGGCTGCAGACTGCCTTATCGCCTCCGGCCACAGACTTCCTGCTGGCATCCAGAAGCTGCGCTGCAAATGAGTGCAGAGCATTGCCCCTGGAACGCCCGTTGAAATTGTATTTGTGAGAGTGCCCCGATAGCGCAGTAAATACTTTGTTTTCTTCAAGAGAAAACGTGGAAATGGGGCAAAGCATGCGACTGCTGTTTGTGCACTAATGCCAGTAAATGAAACGTGCTGTTGTCTGCATTCCTGCTTGGTGACAACTGACACTCATTCTCAGCTGCTGGCTAAATCCTGCTAGTAGAATCTGTTTGTTTTGGTGGGGGGGGGGTTGGCAGTAACCGTGGCTACTTAGGTTGGAGGGGGGGGGAACCAGACTGTTAAAGCGTGTGCCACATTATTTTGTAACGCGTAACATTGAATCGCCTGGCTTGACACAGTAATTGCCAGCGCTAGAGACCAATGCTTATACAGCACTTGTTTTAATGTTGTCGGCAAACACAATGGCGATTGTCTTTGATATATATTCACACTTTTATAGTGTGTACCGTGTACATGTACAGCCCTTTATCAGTCCACTTCTGGAAGAGGGGGCCTCCTCACACTGTGGGGTTGTGGGGGTTATTTGACCATACTTTGCTCACGGTTCTATACCATATTGGAGGTATTGTGTAATTTAATGCATCTATTTAATGTGACGGTGGATCAACAGCGAAATGCCCGCAAGTACGCTTGATGCGTGCATGGAATATTTCGAGTCGCGTTCCCCTTGGTCGGGTCTTTGCTTGGTGGGGTGTGGTGGGGGGCGGACATTGTTTTTTGGGATGGACACTGTATTGTGATCCACTTCTATAATCCAGTCATTTCTGTTGGATTTGCCATTGCGGTAATGGGCTTTGGTCACATTGTGCCGGATGTACGTTTTGTCAATCCAATGTCACGACATTCAAGCGCGCCGAGGGTACGTGCCGTCACTGCCTTTGGTGGCTGGCGGCGTGTTAGTGGTGGCAATGGAGCGAGGACGGGTTTCTCTTTGGAAATAAGGAGCAGGACAATCAACTAAAAATGCTCTCGCAATTTACCACAGCGAGACAGGAGGAGGCAGCCCGGCCTGCTTTGCATTCACAAAACACGATGCGGCAGACTCGGCGGTGATCGTTCAGAGAGCTATCGAACACGGTTTGCCACGTTGTTTCAGCGGCCAAAGAAAGTGACTGCCCGAAGGCATTATTGATTGTAAAAAAAAAATGTTAGCTGTCTGTTCAAGTGAGATAATTAGAGAATTATTTACGAACTGAACTTGTTTAGTTGGAACACCATTGTAGATTCGGACGGAACATCTTAAGGTCGGCTTTTATCAAAGCGATTGTTTTATTCAAATTAAGGGTTCTGAACGACAAAAATACATTGCGTAATTGTAGGCCGAGAGACAAAACACTGTTATGGGAATAAGAAAAAGGGCCTGTTATAAATTTCAATTCTATACAGCGATTTAATATCTTTCTGCGTAACAATTCCCTTGTTTGCATGTTGGTAATTTGAAGTTATTGCACTTAATTTGTAGAGAGCAAAATATTGCACGTGTAAAGCATATGCTTGTTTTACAAATCAAGAATATCGCCTTCATGTATCTACTGTGATTAATTTCTACATTTTGAAAGCTGTGTTGGTATACCAGTGCACTTAGCTAATCTGATGTCTTTCCCATGTGTGGTCAACATGTCAGGCTGTGCAGCCTCACGCTGAAAAAGCTCATCGTACTGAAAGAACTGGACAAAGACCTCAACTCCGTCGTCATAGCTGTCAAAATGCAGGTTTGTAGCACCTGAGTGACGGCCAATAGATTGTGTAAAGTCCTCTGATGCACTGGTTCTCAACCTTTTTTAGGCTCCTGTATCTCCTTGCCTTGCCTGACCCGACATGGTTCTAAAAAATAAATGCGTGAATAATGAACATCAATATTTTAACACAATTGTCCATTTTGTAAGGTATCCCAGTTAGCTAGTAACAGCAAGCATAAATAAAATAAAAATCAACGGACGCACTGCATGCATGACGCAATTTGTTCGCGCTCGCTGGTTACCCTTGAAGACCACGTTGTTTACGATCAACGAATTTAGAAAGGTATTTTATATCGGTCTAGGTTGCCATATGGAGTACATTTTATCGTAGTTATTTTATCTTGCCAGATTCATATGCGAGTATTCACCAATGACTCTCATGTATGATATAATTTCACACATTTATAAATCGCCTTTCCGTACCCCCTGGGACATTGCCACCGTACCTCCAGGGGCCCGCGTACCCCCAGTAGAGAACCACTGCTCTAATAGATCCGAACTACAACTAAACCATCCTTGCAAATGATAAATGACACCTGCCATGCCAATTTCCATGTCATTTGTATAGAGGATTGACCTTTTTAACATTTTTGCCAACGATGTTTATTCTAAATGCTCATGACATTCCCAGAAAATATATTGAGCGAAATGTTTTTCCAGCAGTGACAAGAGTTTTCTGTACATACGTGTGGTTTTGTTTTTACTGGCCTGCAGGACACTATATATTCCACAATGTGATCGTAACATGTATTACAATAGCATTTGGCTTCATATTTAAATAAAAACGACCAAACAGTGGGTTTAATTATTTTCCAGAGATAAAGAGGCAGTGCGTCATAGGCACAGGAAGAAAAGGAAGATATTTAGTATGAACTTGAACCGGAGCAGGGTTTTGCCAACGTTAATGGCGAGTTGAAGGGAGTTCCAGACAATGGGGGTGATGGAGAGAGGATGCGACCGCCCACTGAGCCAAGATTGACTGGGGTCTTCAACAAAAAGCTTTTGTGGCTGGAGTGGAGAGTGCGGGAAAGAATAGACTTAAAGTGAGGGGGAGAGGTATGCAGAGGCGAGTGCACGCAGGATCTTGAAAAAGGTGAGATCTTGAGTGATGGACATGGTGTTTGAGATGATGAGGTCGATAGCTTGACCGTTGTTAGTGAGTAGTATACGGTATTAATTTAGAGCGGTCCGTGGATTCCATGAGCGACTTGAAGGTGGTTGATGTGGAATGAGATGGCTCGTCAACATTGACATTGCAATCATCAGTAATGATGAATGGAGACGTTTGACTTTGGTGGTGAGTAGACAACAAGGAGCTTGGGGATTAGAATCAAGTGGGAGGTGAAGGGATACGTGCTTAAAAAGAGTTGACATTTTAGAAATTATACAGTCTGGTTTAGAGCCGACACCAATTTTCGCCACCCCCCGCCAGCCAGAGGAACGAGCGCACTCACTGACGTGTAGCCGGGGGGGACAGCTTGAGAGCGAGTCAAGCTCGGAGGGTGTGCCAAGGCTGAGGTGAGACAGAAAATGTCAACATGTGCCCCTTTTGCAGGAGATTGTCATCGTTGTTGCTTTGGATATGCGGCCTTGGTTTTGTTTTGGTTGTGGCACTGTCTGCTTTGTACAACAGATCAGAAGTGCTTTGATTGTGTTATTAATCTTTCCCAACAGGGTTCCAAGCGTGTATTGCGATCAAATGAAATTCCACTGCCACCAAATGAGACTGATCTGCAGCTGTCTTTCTCACTTCAGGTACGCGCTGTTCTTCTGTAACGGTGCACAGCAAGCGTGTGTACTATTTAAATAAGCTGCAAATGTTTGGAACTAAAGTGTTTTTGTACGTGCTTATGTGTGTCTTAGAAACCACCGTTTCACTGGATTTTTGGTTATAGCACATAAATTTGTCCTTGTAGACATGACAGACCACAGATAGGATGCAAATTGTAGGTGGCGAGTGTAGTGTCCTCAACGCATGCGTTTGTGCATTCACTTGTAATCCAAGTACAATTAATGCCGGTGTTGAAAAGGAATGAAACGGGAGGATGTCCACAAATTTGGCTGCCGCCTGATGATGGTGGTTGTCATTACTGGCGAAACGTTGTACTCGGATTTAAATGTTGTTTGTGGATTTACTCTCCAACATACTGGTGTGCTGTACGAGTAATGGATTGGCATGCTCCATTTACGTGACAAACCTTACTAATTGTCTCTGTAGGGTGGTGGTGGGTTTAACGACACATTTATATTTACGCGATCTAACCAAAAAAAATACCTATATTGTGGACGATTAATACCGTGTGGGCTGTGTTATTGAGCATTTCCTCTGTCAAGCTTTTGCCATGCACTGCTACGGGTGTCTCGAAGAGTAGCCGGATGCGGTGGTATGTGCATCGATAATCCAGATGGTTGGACGTGTATGTTGCGGATTCGCGAAGATGCGCTCGTAGTGGCATCGCGGCGAAAGCATTTGAGAAGAAATGCTCACCGTGCAGCCCAACCCAGAAAACTGCACTCGGATGAACTGTGGTTTTCAGTTAATCTAATTAACATTACAGCTATGTATTTTACTAAGTGGTATCACTTAAAGGGTAGAGCTATTACACTTGTACACTTGTTTTGCAGCTCTGTATTGCGAAATCCTTTTTATTTTTTGCTGTTGTTGCATTACTCTGTTAAGATATATATCTAATAACCCAACTGGTGATGGATATCCATTGTAATTTATATGATGACATTAACCTGCCCCCACGCCCCCCCTCTGATTGGCCCATAAGTGACGACATCACATTTATCCCTTTATTTAAGACTGAAACATGAGGAGGATTTCTCCACAACTCTGGCTGTCACCTGATGATGCTGGTTGTCGTAATTACTGGTGAAACGTCTTACTCGAAATGTAAATGTTGTGGGTTTACTCTCCCATCACACCGTTGTGCTGTACTAGTAACGAATTAGCACGTTCTGTTCACGTGACAAACCTTTCTAATTGGCTGTGTCGGGTGGTGGCGGGTTTAACGACACATTCATATTTACGCGATCTAACCCAAAAACCTCTTGTAATTACGTGTTGTATATTTTTTTACAGTACCCCCACTTTTTAAAGCGCGAGGGGAACAAACTGCAAGTTATGTTGCAGAGGCGGAAACGATACAAAAACCGAACTATTCTTGGATACAAGACGCTTGCAGTCGGGGTCATTAACATGTCGGAGGTAAAGTGCCGTGATGAATTATGAAGCTTTTTGTATTAATAATGCAGAGGTCTTATCGTGCGGTATTTATGTGCAGGAGATATGCCAAAGAATCTGGGAATGAATAGATAAAACAGCTAAATTAGTTTAACACGTAATTAGATTAAAATGTTATTTACATTTATAACAATTACAAAAAACGTATTAGAAATTAATGGGCAGTAGCAGCAATATTGAGACGAGTGGGATTTGTTTTATGTAGCCTAAATTCTTCATGCTGTGTGGATTCATAATGAACATTTCATGGCCATGCCAGGATTTTTAAAGTGAAGGCACAAAAGGGGTGAGTGGCTCTAATGTGCCGCAATCATCCTTAGCATTGTGTTTGGTCATCCCCTGCTGTAGATTCTTTCCTGTCTTCAGCATTACATTAAGTCAAATTGAAGGTGCTTGTCTCTTGTACAATGGTCTATGGAGCTTTCGTTAATGGCCTCCATGTGCTCCATCACTTGGACATAGAAGAAATCTACATTGCCAATAATGTGCTTCAACAAAACACAATTGATCACTTTCGAAAACATCGTGCCAGCTTTAATTCTAGTAAGCGAACGAGCGAGCGAGTGGGGGCTCCTTTGTCACGGTTTTAAAAAAAAATCTTCTCACGTAAATAATTGTAAACGACAGACTAAAAGCCAAAGTATGAAAAATGGTATAAACCGTTCCCGCCCGTAGTGGATTTCCCATTAACGCTGTTTGTGGCTCGTGAGCAGGTAATGCAGTGCCCCACGGATGGGCGGCAGATGCTGAGTCTGCACAGCAGCCTGAAAGAACAGACAGCGCGCGTGGCCGAGATTGCAATCTTCTCGCTGTCCAGCCAGCCCATCGACCACGAGGACGGTGGGCTGCAGGCGGCACCCAAACGCAAGTCCCTTGGTGAGAGGCCCTCGATGTTGTTGAGTCAGAGTTGTCACTCTTATTGCAAAATTTTTACATTTAAACAAATGTTGTCTCATGAAGCTCGCCAAAGGTAAATCACCTTGATAATACCATACAATTCCATGACAAATCCACCATGAAGTGGTATTGTTTGTATATATAGAGATTTTATTGTCATGAAAAAACGCAGAATACTAAGTGGATTTAAAAAAGGGGCCAAAAAACTGCAGATAACATGTGTAACAAACTCGACGTAATACACCCTCAATTGGGGATCGATCGATGGCGCCTGGGCTCGCTGCCCTATCACGGTAATGGTAATGATGGGGAGCAGTGAATTTAAGGGGTAGGGGAAGAACATTTAATAAAGGGGTTGGGGGGGGGGGGATAATGTAGTGGTTATTGTTAAAATATGCATGTGTAAATGTAATGCTACATTGAAGAAAAATTATTCAGCCATTTGTCAATCTACTTCTGGATGATCGCCTCTTTATGCCACGTCGTTTGACCATAATTAACCAAGCTGGTCAGCGCTGGTTGGTGAATAGTTCATAGCGCTGTGCAATATCCACCGTGCCACCACAACATTGACTATAAATCAAGAGACTATTAATCATCTTGGCAGGATTAAGCAAATAATTTTAATCGTTAAAGGTATTTATTTTTTACATGTCTCTATTATTATTTTGTCACACAATTGTAGGACCGCTATGAATAAACGAAAACTTGTATAACATTGTGCTTGCTTAATGTGTGTTTGTGCAGAGCGCTCCCCAGACATGTACAACTTCTCGGAGGATGAGTATGAAAGCTTCTCTTCGGAGCAAGAGGGCAGCGATGAGCATGCGCCGGTGAGATCCTTTTGATGATGCATTTATTATACAGCATTCTCTTGGTACGCTTCACTGGCTGTGTGAAGAACGCATTAAAAAGTGGTAGAGTAGTGCGTAACACTGTCTTCAGTCGTGGGGGGGCATACAGTAGCCTCGCTAGTTGAGAGGGCTTTTTGTTTTATATCACATGCAAGATTAACATTCCTTAAGCTGGACGCTTATGCTTTGAAATGCTGAGTTATTTCCCACCTGAGTTCGTGTTGAGTTATTAATCCGTGAACTGTAGCCTCGACGGTGTGCACAAGACCTTTAAGACCACCACCATTGCTTGTTCATGAGTTTAACATTGCGGTTACTTTCATGTGACACTTACAATTGCTGTCACATTAACTGGTAATGCTGCTGGCTTAGCGAACCCCCGTTGCGTTTAATAATATTTTTGTTTGCGGCACGATTTGTGAATTATTTATTGCCTCGGGGGAATAATCCCTCTGTGTAATCCTTTGTTCATTCTGTAGGATTTGTACGATGAGGATGATGATATCCGAAAGCCTAAGCCGAGACGGAAAAACCAACCCACGTCAATGGCACGGGTATGGGTGTTTGATGACGCATGCACTCGCAGAACAAACATACTTGGCATTCGGTCGTGCATCTGTAGCATAATGAAAGCAAAAGATACTTTAAAATAATTGATAACTGTGAACGATGACTCAATTCTCCTTCATGTTGTCTCCTTGCTGCGTGTTGGCTGGATGTTTTGTGGAGAACACGTGTGTTTCAGTGCGCAAACATAATGAGCGTGTCGGCTTTGAGAGGCACTTTAAATTGCGAGAGAAATTTGAAGGTCAAAATGAATCGTACCCACTTTTTTTTTTGAAGCCACATTGTACGCACTGCTGTGTGGAAGTACCTTTGTACTGGCTTGACTCAGCCGTAATTGCTAGTTGTCTTGAAAAAAAAGTTTTGCTATTTGGTTTCCAAAAGTATCTTTTCTAAAAAGAAGAATTAATTATTTTCTTCCGAGGTTTAAAATTAAATCTATACGGTTCATGAATACTTTGCGTTTGTTAACACAGGAAGACGCATTGTAACAAAATGTTTGCACCGCAAAACAGATTTCCTTTGAGATCTTTGTGCTTCTGTTTTGACCCTAGTATAATGCGGTCTTTTGAATTTTTTTCAGCAACAAAACTTCAAACAGAAGTTCACAGCTTTACTCAGGCGATTTAAGGTCACTGACGAGGTAAGAGCAGACAGCATTTACACGTTTTTATGTGTTGCTCATGTTTGGATTATTAGAATGAAATAACTTGAAAATGCCCATTATTATTTATGATGGCATATTGGATTTCTCGTAACCTCCAGGCTTTTTTTGAAGTTACTTGAATTTAATTTTCTGGAATGAAAAAGATAAACTATGAACTTTCCACATTGGTGTTTCTGATGCAAGTGAAGCTTTTTCATTGTTAACTTTTAACCTCCTCAATCGTCATATCCCTAGTCCCGCAATACACTCATGTTTTTTTTAAGTAAACGACCAAAATGTATCATATATCCACCCCAACACAGGTTGCTTTCACATTACGTTGCATTTGAAAATAGTGTGGTGACCCAGTGGTTGGTGTGTTTGCCTATGGGCACCAAGGCCCTGCCAGTTTAAATATATGCTTACACCCATCAAGAAAGTGCATTGGGGATCAATATTAAAAGGAGACCTAAAATTATTGAGTTCTTAACAGTGACCTTTCCCAATCGATGTGAAATGCAACAATGTTTTTTTTCTCTCCGCGTCTTGCACTGCTCGGTCTACACCAGGTCCTGGACTCGGAGCCTGACCCACATCCCCAAGAGGTGGAAGACCTGGACTTCCTGTACAAGAGTCTGGACGTGTACAACCCCAGCGACAGTGGGCCTGAGATGGAGGAGGATGAGAGCCTTATGAGCACACCGAAGCCTAAGCTCAAGTAATGTGGGGGCCATGCGTCGTGGACACTGAATGAACGTCGAAATCGACACCCATTGGATGCAAATAATATTCACTGCAACGTGCACTTAACAAGCGTGCCGTGTATCGTGTAGTGCTCGGCACACAGCATTCGTTGGAGGCTATACATGGTTATCTATTTTATCAGTACCCCTACTTGATTTCTAATAACACTGCTTGCTTGTCAACAAGCCATTTAGTATTGTGAAAGCGATGACTCCATATCTCCATATTTTGGAGAAGTGCTTCGAATTTAATTTGTTCAAATACGTTAAGAGTATATTAAGATTGGCGGAAGACATGTGTAGAGGTTTGAATAAAATGTGTTGGCTTCTGTAATTTATCTGTTATTTTCGTGGGATGTCTATGAATGGATCACCCCGTATTACATATGCAAACACAAAGTTCCCATTTCTTGTGTCTCCCCAATGCTGATGTTTATGTATGTGTGTGTTTTGAACTTCTTTCACACTGTACGTAGCAAACCGTGCTAATTCTAGATTTGAAGCTTTCGTGACTGCAAGGATTCATATTCTTAGGTTTTTTCGGTAAAGTCACGTAGGTAAAAAATGTAAATTAATAAGAGTAAAATAAAAAAAATCACGACGTTTCAGAGGCAACATAAGCTTCCGTCTTCAGGTGGAACCGTCACAGCACAATTGCTGTATCAAGTGAGAGAAATTCCAAGAAAACAGTCCTTGTATATATACTGGTTGAGGGTGGGAGGAGCCAAGGTAGGCCCCTGGATATTATTATTGTGAAGTTCGGTGCGGCTGAAGCACGTTGCTAGGAATTATTAATTTAAATGTTTTACCTACGTGACTTTACCGAAAAAACCTAAGAATACAAACCGTGCTAGTCGGAGGTGTGAGGGAAGGACAACAAACTAAACACAAAAATACATTCTAAAGAAATGAGCTTTCAATCTAGATTTAAAAGTGCATCGCTCCAGTGGCTTTCTAATATTGGAAGAAAAAGTGTTCCAGATGGCCGCTGAAGCGCATCTTTAAGCACGCGATGCCTTACCAGGTGCTCCTATGAGGCTGAGTAGACCTGGGAAAGGGGGACCAATTACTGGTTCAGATGGTTTAACACGTAGCAGGCTTTCGCGACCAATATTATTCATAATAAACGTTTTTGGGTTAGATCGCGTTATTTATAAATGTGTCGTAACCCTCCTCCACCCGACACGGCCAATCGGCAAAAAAGTGTCACGTTGACAAAAGACAAATAGTTCAGATACCTCTTGTACTTGATGTTATCCATGCGTGGCAATTAAAACTAGGTCGTTGGGATTATAACGCAGTACACTAGCCAAGCAATAATGCATATGTACTAATGCACGTGTACTCCACACTCACATATTATAAACTCACCCTCTTGCAAAAAGCTGTAACTATGTGTCACTTTTAATGAAGTGGTTGTTTCTACCCAATTTAGACTTACATTTAAAATGGCAATTAGAGTCCCTCTGATATCGGTCATATTTTGTTCTAAAGAAGTATTAAGAAGTACAATGTAACATGTTGTACAGTTTATAGTTACGAGCATATACTTTAGGGTCCTTTTGCAGCTTACTTATAGAACGCTCGCCACTCACACACCGTGACATGCCACATTCCACACCCTGCCATGCATGTGCCATGCTTATTAAACCATTCTCTACTTTGAACGTTGCTAAACAAACCGAGCAATAAAAAATACATTTAGTTTTCCTCTTCGTAAGGCTTTATTACTTTTGACTAAACGGCTTTCATGGTTTTGTTTTCCAAGTCACCAAAGTTAAAGCATTTTACGTCCACTGTTTTTTTTCTCATGTCTTGCAGACCCTTTTTCGAAGGCATGTCTCACTCGAGCTCACAGACGGAGCTGGGCAGCGTTCAAAGCCTGCGCAGCCAGACACGCGAGTCTGTGAGTCCAGTGAGTGTTGGGTTGCCCTACACACACACACAGAGGCAAAGGTCTTGCCCGTACAGCCTCCGTATACTGTCAGGGAAAGAGCTGTTTGTGAACACCTCGACTGAAGGTCAAATCGGCTCACAAGCGGGGGGGGCGTGTGTGTAGCCAGCATTGTGTGTGTGTATATGTATGTTGAACTTCTTTCGCACCCTATGTCGCCAATCATGCTAATCGGAGTGTATCGTAGGGTAGTGTATAGTATGTTTGTATGTATGTTGAACTTCTTTTGCACCGTACATAGCCAGGCCATGTTAATCGGAGGTGCACTAGGCCCAACCTATTGTCTCCCCCAGTGCTGTGCACACCGTACCTAATGTTGAATTTCACATTAAATCAAAAGTACATTCGATGTTCAAGCAAATGTTATAGCATAAGGCTGTTTATGGCTGAATCGACCGAGGGGAGGTCAAGGATAGGTTCAGATATAACGCCACTGGTGTTAGCCGTGGCCAGATTCGAGCGAAATCTGCTAACCACTACACAACCGCTTCCCAAACAAAGACTGCCATGCAAAGACACACACGTGTGCGCGTGTGTACGTTCGTGCGTTTTTGGCACCTCTTGTTTTGTAATTTAAGCTCGTGGGAGCTTTGTGCTCATCGATATGTACACTTGAGGATGACTTGCCATAGTTAATTTGAAAGAGGTGTTTCATTATTGCGTGCTTTTTCCCCAATTACCAGGTAGATGGAGAGAGACCTAAGCCTTCCATTAGCAGGCATCAGTTGGGAGAAACCATCACAGAAAGCATTTCCATGGTAAAGCTGGCTTGTTTTGCATGCATGCTTGACACACATTGTATTTTTATAGCTTTTAACATTCACATTGAGATATTGGCCAAATGTATTGCAATTGCACAAAATGTGAATGGTTGCATTCCAATGACAATGATGAAATGTTTGGGAACGTAATGGTAGCTGTATGCATTGACTCTGCAAGTTACATGCTGGGTGCACACACACACACCCTGCCCTATTGCTGCTGTGTTTGTGCACTGCACAGCTTGCCGTTGTATTCAGAAAACACCTCATTTCATAACAGGAAACTATGCAAGTTCCCCATTGTGTTTTGGCTTGAGCCCCTGTAGTTAAATGTGTTTGAATCATTTATTGTGATTAAATGTTTACAAAAAAATGTGCATTTGGTTGAAAAGTGACAGCGGCCATCTGGGAAGCTTTTTACTCCAGCAGAAAGTACATTTTCTCAGATTGGCCTCCATTTAGATAACCAATTACTCCATAAAAAATATAAAATAAAATTATTAAAAGCCTCTGTCAGTTTTCTGAAACAGCTGAGCACTTTCATGCCATCGTTTGACATGTTAATGGTCACTTAGCACCGATGTGAAATGTCAGACCGTACAAAGCTAAATTCATTTTCCTGAGTAATTGCTGGGCCAGTAATTGTGAGTTTATTGATTGTTTTTTTTTTCCTGATCAGGAGGGCGAGGAGAGGGAAGGCGGCAGTGTGTTTGAAATGAGCCTTCGGGAAGTTGGAATAGACCGTCTTCCCCCTTCCGCTAAAATCAGCAAAACCGAGTCGCTCATCATCTCATCATCCCCAAGGTAACGCTTCCTCAAACGTCCACGTAATTTCCTCCCCCCCACCACCACCTCTTGCTGTAGTCATGGCAACATAATTATTTAGCCTCCACTGTCAGAATACCACCTACTCCTTGTTTGCTGAAAGGTGAGTTAGGCTTCTAAAAGGTCATATAAATAGCAGAATCCGTGTCCCTAAGGCTAAGTCATTAATGGTTGCATATATCTATGCATTTCATTCCTGCTGAATTGGTCACATGGCATTTTCTTTATCTCTTTGCAATTCATTTGCCTTTTTTTACTTTTCTGCTGCAGAAATAGGTTTAGTTTCATTATCTGAATTGCAGCACAGCGGTTAAATATTATGAAATGAAGCTCTGAAATGAAATACAAAAATACGCTTTTTTCATGATATTATTGTAAATAAGCCTATATGCTTGTGTCTATATACACATTCCTTATTCATTCTCAAATATCACGACCTTTATTTCACTTAGAAAAATACAGATGAAAGTGCGGTAGCTTAATACACACAATTGTGCTTTTAAAGTACTCGTGCCCTGAAGGTAGCACACCCATTCATTGTAATTGGACTCTATAATTGTAAAGATCAGCTCTATGATGTGCTTGTGGGTTGTACCGCGTGTTTGTGGGGAGCGGTGCGGTGTGTAAACATCGCCACTGGGGAGACAAAGGCGACCGGACGTGTTGCTGGCCACCCCACCCCCTCGTGTGCCATGCTGCCCTTCACAGGTGCTCGCTAACAGCACTTGCCCCAACAGTCTGTGTTGGCTATACGGGGGATCTTTGTCTTTGTTTTGCTCAGCATGAGGTCCAACGTTCCTGAAGATGCTCCCAGTGCATGGGGTGAAACATCAGACATCGTGCCAAACAACACACGGTACAGCTCGGAATCACATCGGAGAGCTACACATCGCATGCACAAAAACCTACTCGCTGACACTGTGAAGACTGCATGTGCTGTGGTGATGTCAACGTTATGTTTGTTTTCCGACTTCTCGTTGAAACCTCCGTGTGCCAAGGCCCTTAAAGATTGTTTCCACTTCAGTGTTCTTTCGGTAATTTGTGCCCAGAGGTAATCTGTAGCATCTTTAGTTAGAATGATGGCACTTGAGTCTTTGCAAACAACGCTCAAAGTGGAATATGCTTATCTTTTTGTTTGTTTTTCCCCTTGATTGAATGGAACCTGCAAACAGCCGACCGAGTGTGTAGAAGCATAAGATGATGTTGCATATTAAACCTATATGAATTGAATATGCATGCTGATGTTAGCATGCTGTATATTCAAATGGCCACTTTTGCACATTTTTATTCCATTATAAAAGCATTCTATTCTCGTCCACTGTTATTTATGTAAATTATAGCAGGAGGGTATGGGAAAGGAAAAGCATTGGAACTGTGTTTATCGTTGTTTACGCAGACCACAGTTTCCTGTGGCTGACGTTGTATTTCCACGTGAATGGCACGGTGGCTCAAACTTTTGTTTACAGCTTTTTATAAAGCTTGGTGGGAGCCGAGCGGGGTGGCATGCACAGCCAAATGCCAGAGCATGTGTCGGGGCACAAAGGGCACATGCCTGGCCAGAAAGGGCATGTGTGCCAGGCACAACAACAAGGGGCTCCAGCCCAGGCGAGATCACATTCCCTCCCCTGAGCTCTTATTTCTGCCTCACCCTGTGAACAAAACGCTTTTGTCCATAACGGAGGTTTTTTGGTGAGATCGCGTAAATATAAATGTGTCAATTAGTAAGGTTTGCCAATTTGTTACTAGTTCAGTGCACCGGTGTGTTGGAGAGTAAACCCACAACATTCACAAAAAACAGTCTTGTATGGTTTATCCAACAAAACAAACTGGCGAACACTCCAGCTAGGTGATTTGTCTCCATTCCTAGCCTGTAATCGCAATTCAATTCCTATGATCGATTATGACTGCCAATGGGAACGGCGGAATCGTGGGGGGAGCAGATTACATGGAGCCTGCCCTGAAGTTTGGGAAGGCCCGTAAGCCAGACCAGCCTGGTGGAATCCCTCTTGAAACATATTTCATGGGCAAAAAATAGCGTGATGTGCGGTGTGTAACATGAGTGGCGTGTTGTCTTTGTTACCATCGTCTTCTTTACTGTATTCAGCACCATCGTGGTAGGTTTGCCATTCCCAGTAATCCAAGTAGTGGGCCGAAAAGCTTGAGTAGTAGTGTCTGTGTTTCTGAATTGGAAACCTGGTGGACCAAATATGAGTCCTGTTGGACTGGTAGGCCAATTCGTAGTCCCAGTGGGGCCTCATTATAGTCCCTTAGTCGCAGTATTTATGATTGGCAAACCCGGTGGTGTCCGTGGTGCTCCAGGTGATCTGAATTGGTATTCAACATAGATCCTTATGGTCTGCGAGTTGCAGTCTAATGTGTAGCCCACACATTGCCAATACATTTCAATGGCAAGTGTGACAGCTAGATTTGTCCACAATCGCTATTGAAATATTTAGCCGATGCGACAGATATGCTTTCCGTTGGCGCGAGGCTGTCTGGAATCCGCCAAACCCGCTATTCTGGCTGGCTGCGATCAGCTATGCTCTGCTAAGCTAAGCATAGCCAAAGCTCTGTTAAGCCAGATTCACCGCCATAGGCTCACAATAGAATCCCACTATATTGCATTCATATTCCCTGGCAGAATCCATGTTTGAATCACCTTCAAACGAAAGGGAGATTGTTAACATGGGAATTTCCTTTCGAAGAATTGTGATTCTTGCAAGAAAACTAAACTATGTTTTATTTTACCAGGTAAGCCCCACTGAGCCTTTATTTTTACAAAAGCGACCTGGTCATAAATGTCCGCTCATCGAAGTGGCTTATCACGTGAAAATTTATATCGGCCAAATTCTCTTAAACGCATGTTGAGTCGAAACGTAGAGGGCAAAAACCGTAGGACCCGGATAAAAGTCCACTCGACCACGGGGGAGAACACGCAAATTCCGAATATACCGGCGATTGCGGGGCTACACCTTGAATGTTTTGGCTGAATGCCTCTTGCCGTGCTGTCGTTTTTTGCAGTAAGGTGGAATTGAAGCAACAAAGGCGAGCGCGCAGCACGTCCTTGCGGGAGCGTCCGTCGGAGCGCGGCTTGCCAGAGAGGGGTGACTCGGAGAGGTCCCCCGAGTCCCTGCACGCCTCGCAGGTTTGTGCCGAGTGCAGTTGCATACCTGTCAAGCCATACGGTTTACCCGTATTCTAGCAGAGAGAAATTGAGTTTTCAGGTCCATACGGAGTACAGCCATTTCAATACGGGCGCATTTTTTTTTGGTATATTTGTGTTTCTCCCTTGTGATGGAACTTTGTAGGATGAACGTTGAGATTTATAAGGGCACGGGGTGACCTATAAGGTCTGAATTGGTCTGTAATAAGGTAGGCACTGATAAGGGGTTGACAGGTATGCGGTTGCGCCACCCAGTGTTAATGTAAAAAACGCTCTCAACCAGTGTGACCACGCTCGCTGTGCATGGTGAGAAACTCGTCAGACGAGGGGGGAGAGCGTTTAAGCTGGAAAATTAACGGAAGAAAATGTCTCTTTTCTGGTAATTGCCCCAATTTCGTGATATATGCATTTATTAACATTTAGTTGTCGGAAATTACTGAACAGATCAAAAGTATGTCAGTAGTTAACCAAGCGCAAAAATGGACTGTTAAAATTACGAATATATTTTTAGGTGGAGTGCATGTTGTACTCTCATAAACACCCAAAGGCAGCTGCTCTCCTTACGTGGTTACAAGCTGCTTTGTGGTGATTTGTGAATCATTTAATGATAGGATCAAGAGACCAATGTAATCATTCTTTGCGCAGTTTAGAATGCTGGTATACACTTAGAGTTTTAAAATAGCCCTGCATAATCGCGCACATGCACACACGGTGTGTTATTTTGTTAAGAAGCTAGAGTAAAATTGTGGACCACAGATTTGCGGTTCTTTTGTATCTATTTTTTATGTTAAACAAGTTAACACCATGGGTGTACAATAAATTCCGTTTTCTTTCACTCGACAATTTTAATCATCGGCCCATTTAATTAGAACGAGTTTAATATTTATTGAGGAATGTAATGAATTTATGCAGGGAAATAATACAACTGTTTCACACGTAACCATGCTACAATTGAAATGGTGTCAACGTGATTAAACTGGCGAGCGTGCTTGGCTTGGGTGAGAGCCAGAGGCTGTTGCTACTTCCCAACTGAACAAATAAGGTCCTGGAGATGTTTCATTAGCTCCTCATGGTGGACTCTCTCAGAATTGCACCTTCACGAGGATCTTTATCTTGAGTACATTTAAATGCTCTTTGGCAGGTTTGTTAACAAGCAGTTGTATAATGTACTGCCATTAAATATTCACGCGATGGAACGTTAAAGTATAGATTGTGACGAATTATGTTTCAATCCAAGTCCTCGCATTTAGACTGCAGTGTTCTGGTTTGGCCGGAATGCAGCTGACCTCATCAGATCTCAGAAGCTCAGCGGGATTTTGAGCTTGGATATTTTACAGACGAATCGCCGCCATACACAAATAGGATTACGGAATTTATATATCGTGGGCAGCAGAGGGCAGTGCAGCACAATCCATTGTTGCACTACACCTCAATGCCCCCCACACTTCCCTCCACGTTTCGCACCGGCTAGTGCGGTGACGTTTCGTCAAGTAAACTCCCGTGACTCGCACAATGTGTGTAGGCCCAAATCTCGCAGTGTATTTTAGAAAGGGCTGTGGATCTATAATCAACTGCGATGGATTATTCGCATAACGGAATAAGAAATTACAGGTAAAGTGATTTCTGTATGTTTTGAGCCGAGGAACCAAACGTTTCATGAGTCTAATTAGACTCTAGTTATCTGGGAATGGACCAATGACTCTGTACCTGGTTCTGCATTAGTAGCGGCAGGAATTACACTTGATTTTCCACTTTAAAATCATTTTGATTAAACAATGCATGCAAACCGCAAACAAAAAAGAGACTTGGAACTGATTTTTTTCTAAAACCCCCCTTTTCAGACGCCCAGAAAAACTGTGTACGATCAACTCAATCAGATCTTGAGTTCCGAGGATCAACTTCCAGAGAGCATCATCCTGGTCAGCACGTCTGACTGGCAGGGACAGGTACGGGAAAGAAAACTTATTAACATTATAGTTTCTTTATCTTTGGGACCTTTTTGCCGGTATCAATATGATGATCGACAATGCATATATGATCAGAGCATGTTTGTTTGCATGTTTTGCCTCAAGTACGTGTGGTTAATGCAGACTTGATGCCTTGCAATAGATATCTATTTGTTGTTTGAACATCTTAACACCTGCTTTATTGCCAGAAAGGGTAAAGCCTATTCTTATAGTTTCCTTGTTTTTTTATTGTTAAACGTTGTAAAGATGCAGCCCTACAATTGCTTGCTCACGCCATTCCTGCTGGAAAGGCCTCCACTAGAGGAAGCTGTCGCAAGACCCTCTAGAAAAGGGTATTTTTGACCTACTCGTTCGCAATGGACAGACATCTTGAAAAGTGGTGGCATGTACTCCCAACGCTTTACCCTACAATATGCGACCTATGAATGGGCCTTACAGTGGCTTTTGAGATCAAATCAAACTGGCGACCTCTGACTAACAAGACCAGTATGCTAAATATTACACCTCGGCTCGGCAGCAGCAGTTGTATTTATCTGTAATCTAGAAAGCCTCTGCAATTTCATGGCACAGTAAAATTATAAATGCAGTACACAGTCATAATTGAGTGCATTTAGCATCTGCTTCTGTTGAGCTCCTCTTGTACGGCATGCACTTAAGCATACTAAATATGCTAATCGTCCCAACTCGATTTGCTCAATTTTCCAAGCTCTGTGAAAAAATCAAACGTGACAGTAATAAACATGTGACTTATCAAGTGAAATTTGCTTCGGAGAAAATAAATACCCTGTAAATGTGTAGGTGGATTGTCCACATTGCTACGAACCTGGCCTCAGCTAAAATCAGTGGCTCGTGATGTCTAAGCCATTTCTGAGCCCACCTAACCCAACCCATTCACATATCAGCACTGATCAGTGTGGTAAAGTGTGGTCAGACGACTCCCATTGTTATCGTGGTAAATCAGCATTAGGGAGACAAAGGCGTGTGGACATGGCGCTGACTCTTCCACAACGTTTGGATGGTTTGCTTTTATAATACTACTAACAAGTAAAAAAACTTAGCTAACAGCGCATGTCCAACCTCTAGTGAGCAATAAACATTATTGGAGGTGTTTGGCATGTCTGTGTGTGTGTGTGAGAGAGCTGCGATTGTGTAGCGGTTAGCGTGCTGCGCTACAAACCCGGTGACCCGGCTTAGATTCCCACGCGTGGTCAACAATAGTGACGATTATCTGAACCGGTCCTGGACCTCAGCCATAAATGAGTACCTGGTGCGGTGTGTAAACATCGCCATTCGGGAGACAAAGGCGGGCCCGGGCGTGGTGCTGGCCACCCCCCACCCCCTCGTGTGTCGTCCCAGCCTTCATAGGTGCTCGCTAACAGCGCTTGCCCCAACAGTCAACTGAAGGCTATACAGGGGATCTTTGTCTTCGTTTTGTGTGAGAGCAGTATGTGGCAGAGTGCCTGCAGGAGAGGGGCCATCCTGTGGTCTGCACCTGCTCCTCTGCCGATGTGCAAGCTGCCTTCAGCAACATCGTCTCACGCGTGCAGCGCTTGTGAGCAACTTCATTCAATTTCTTTAACGTGTCCACTTATCCGTCTGTCTCTTTGTATATTCATCAAACGGTTATCATGAATCCAAGGATTAACTCAAGGATAAACATCACGCTCAGTGGCTCTCCGCTGTGACTGCTTATGTATTTGGACTTGAGTATTAATGAGTGTTATTTTATGCGTGCCCTCGAGGAGTCCTGGTGGTATTAAAAAAACGTGAATGTTTGCTTCACATGTCTATCGGTTGCTGCCAAAAAATATATTTGGCAACGTTAAGCGAAAAAACATTTGTGAAGTACAGCTACTTGCATCATGCAAGGCATATCTCGAAGTATTTGTGGACCATATATGAGGCATTTAATTTAAAATATTAAGCATTTTATTTTTATTTTGGCAGGTAAGGCCCACTGAGCTATATAGCTTTTTTCAGAAACGACCTGGCCACAAATGTGAGCTCGACGATGTGGCTTATCACGTGGAAATTTATAGCAGCCAAATACTCTTAAGCGCATGCTTCTACTGTGCACCCATAAATATATACTGTCTACATGCATTAAAGGGAGGAAGGTGGGTTGGAAAATAAATGCTTTCAAATGAATATTAACTTTCTCTTTGCCAACCCGAATTTGTGCTTGCTTCGGCATAGTTGGTATCCTCATTCCAAGAGGCATTTTCATTTGATGTATGAGAAGCAGATTTTTTATGTTAGTGCTTTGAGTTTCATTTTGTCTTTGATGTACCCATAACAAAGAAATGCAGTGTTTATAAAAAAAAAATAGTGTTATTTAATCTCAAGCGGACAATCTATATATATATCTGTTAGTTGTTGCAGGCGTGTTATTTGCAGGACCAGGAATTGATTTTGGTTTAAATAGTTTTATATCCGGATTGTATTTCCTTGCACAGGAGCAGAAGTCAATTGTTGCATGCAAAACAAGGGTGCTTGCAAGGCAATTCATCGTCTTTTAAAATGTGTTAAGTGCAGAGAACAAAATCTTCTGTTCATGTGATTCCCAACGGTTAAAATAATCGCATTCAAAAGAGAAAAACACCTTTATGAAAGCGGTTTAAGCTGATCCCCGACCACCGTCCTATCACTCTGAGGGATTTATCGCTTCGCCAAACCACCATTTTTTTAATAAATACGATGTATTTATAAAACGTATATAAAATTTCAAGGTAACAAAAAAAACACATTTGAAACTTGTGTTGTGTTTGTGTCTCTCCGTTCATCTCCATGACAGTTGTAACACGAACGCACAGACGCCTCACCCGATCCGACTGGCAGTGGCGGGCGGGCAGAGCTACCTGAGTTATGTGTTACGGCACTTTGTGGAACAGCTGTCAAACAAGACGCCCGACTGGCTCGGCTACCTCCGCTTCCTGCTCATCCCGCTCGGTCTGTCGCTAAGCCAGCTTGGAAACAACCATTGTGCCCAAACATATAGAGTATCCTGGAAAAGATATCCGTTACCTTTTCTACGACCAAATTACCCAGAATGCTCCCAGTCTCGTCATATCTCAGAAGCCAATCACATTTGAGCCTGCGTAGTACTTTGAACGGTTGACCACCGCGCACAAACGGTTTGTCATAGGGCCTCCTCGGCTATGTGGTGGGCAGCAGCAGAGGGCAAGTACACCAAAATGCATTGTTGTACTGTACACCTGCCTTCGCCAACCCACACTGACTGGTATGGAGAAGTACCGTCAAGTGGCCTTCATGATCCACAGATGTGGGGAGGGCCTCATCCAACAGTGGATGGACAACAGTGATAAACATGTCAACCTTAAGTTAAAATACAAAGGCTCTGGCTATTATTGCTCAAGCTGTTTGCCCATGGCCTTTAGTTGTGATGTTTTTGTTAGCGAGTTGAAGTTGGTAACATACCTACATCCTCTACCAACTTTTATGTTTGTATCTATGTATGTTGAATTTCTTTCGCACCGTACATGGCCAACCGCAAATAAATGTTTCAATAAATATTTATCACAAATGTGTCTTTACTGTATTAGATCTATTTCATCATGTTATTTTGTATTGCATGAAATTCATCGATTTTTTTTTTATGCAAAGCATGTATTCTTTGCCCAACCGCCTGAAACATGCCTGTCCACCAACAGCTCCCCACCCACTTGCGAAGTACCTGGCCACCATTGATGGCAAATACGGCAACGCTTTCATGGACGCGGCGTGGAGGGAATTGTTCAGTCGCGCCGAGGCTCCCGTCACAGGTATTCATTAATATCGCCCCGGCCCATATTTTACTGGCTTTATGTAACATTGCATCAGTGGAAAGATTTTTTTTCTTTTTCCAAAGGCCCCTTCTTAGGTTGGGGTTCTTAAGTACAAGTTTTCACGCCTACTCCTTTGATGATATCTTTATTGGTCCTAAGCCCCCCTTTCACTCACCCGCTTTGACAAGCATGCTTTAAAGTATTGTCAAACAATCCTCGTGACTGGCACAGTGTACGGAGGCCTTCATTTGGCAGTGGATTGACAAGGGCTATAGATTATTATTATTACCGTCTTGTACTTTGCACGTGCTAAATAAATGTAAAAAAAATCGTCACCGGGTTTGGACTTTACGTTCGCCCTCAACGTACATAAATGAAGCTGCTGGTACATGAACGAAGCTGCGCTCCGCTGTGTTTGTGCTGTAAAAAAAAGGTAAAATCCTCGTATGTCCTTTCAGAGCCGCTGGACGTGGCGTCGCGCGTCCTGCAGTTTGTAAGTGGAGCTGTGGTCACGCACCAGCTGCCAATTGCCGAGGCCATGCTCACGTACAAGCAAAAGAGGTGTGTAACGGCCGCACGCACTCGCCTCTCCGTACGCTGGCACATTACCAAGCAGGCTCGTCGCCTGCATTATTTAGATTACGCATGTCGCTCATGCGAAGCAAATACGTATTGCTGCCACGCTTAGGTTTGGTTCTACGGGGTGCAGTCTCGGAGCTGTACCTGATCCCATTCCACGATGTGAACTTTTTTTTGTCTCAGATTGAAATTGCTGAGATTGTACTAGATAGGACATGTTTGATTTTGTTTCTATCTTCCTTCAAAAAATGTGTGCATAATATATTGGGGTTTTTTTTCCAAACAGCCCAGATGAAGATTCTTGCCAGAAGTTTATTCCCTTTGTCAGTGTAAGTGAAATTCACCTATTACTTATTTTGCATGCATATTTTTCTTAAATAATGAGCATTTATCAAGGCAAAGGTCAGTATTTGTATGATGCTGTGCCATATGTTAAGTCAACAAGAAACAGAAATCTTATCTAACGTATTCGTTTACAGGTTGTGGTTGTCGGAATTGTGGAACACTCTTTGCCCGGATCAGGTAAATACCTTTGTTCAACTCACAAAGCAAACCTTAAGTAACGCTTCAGTGCTTGAGATAAGAGCCCACTGTCCTCCAGCCACCCCTCCCATGCCCTTCTCTTCCCATGCCCTTCTCTTCCTCCCCGAGTGAGTGAGTTCCCACTTGCTCCGCCAAGGCCTCTTCCCCTCACTCGGCATAAAAACAAGCCACCACTTCATCCCACTCAACACTCGACTCCCTCTCAACTTAACTGTCGATTCCCCCCTCCCCTCCACCCCCCCTACCCCCCTTCCATCTTCCCATCTTAACACCACAATTAGCAAAACTTTTATGCCCCCTGTACACCACGGGGCTGTCGCATTTACATCCTTGGCCATGTTATTTCAGGCGATTCGGACGATGGGATGCTCGCCACTCCAAGTTCCACGGCCCTCACCTGTACTCCTCCCTCCACGGGCTCTGCGGGCAGTGGGCCCACACTCGGCCCAAGCCAGGGAGTGCCAGCGCGAGAGGTGGTCGCTACTCCACCCTCGTCCCCGTCCGTCACCAGTGGACTGACTGCCTCGGGGTACGATGCTCGCGCGACGATACAGCCGCACTTCTGCTGCGCTCGTGTAGACTTGCATCAGTTGCCCCCCTCGACATTTAATCCCAGTGTACTCAATGGAAGAAAATTGTTGACGTTTCTCTGCCTCCAATCATATACATGTGCGCAATCAAAATTCCCTTTCTTTATGCTTTATTTTATATTTTGTATGCTTATCTTTCAGTTCCTCATTTTATCTCAGAGTTCTAATACAAATTTTTATTTTTTTTCGACGTGAAAACAGGCTCATCGATTGAAAAATCGATGTTTATGTTCACAACATATGTATGGAATTGTGCATATAACAATCAGTTAAGCAGATTTTATGTACATGTAAATTTGAGGCTAATTGAGTCAACAAACCCTTTACAAGTGAGACCAAAAAAACCCCAATAAACATTACCAACACGTTGGTAAAAACATAGAGGAAATGTAAATGATTTAATCTAATGACCCCCAAATTGTACCAATTCGTCAAATACCTAATAATGTAGGCAGACAAATCCTTGCACACGCGCAAATCCTTGGGCTGACGGACCGCTTAACCATCGCTCTCCTTATTTCCCTGAACTCAGCGCATCCGGTGGCAGTGGACCGCATACATCCAGCCCCGGCACGGAGCTCATGGGGCTGCAAGTGGACTACTGGGCGACTCCTCCCGGCTGGCCTGCCGAGCGCAAGGCCGGTGGGGAGAAGCGCGAAGGGCCGGCCGCCAAGAATACGCTCAAGAGCAACTTCCGCTCGCTCGTCGTGAGCCGCTTGCCGTCCAGCGGAGACAGCCTGCCCACCGCCACCATGTCCATGACAGTCGTCACTCAGGAGAAGAACAAGAAGGGTAAGGCAGGCGACGGAGCTGCGGAGACGTCGAAGCGGTCCGCCGTTCTTGGTTGTCGCGCCGCAGCGAGGTGCAGCGGCCGGCACCGTTTAAATTGGTGGTTCTTAACCTTTACTGCAGCCTTGCACCCCTTTGGTTCGCAATCAATAGTAAAATAATGTTAATAAATACATAGGGTTTGATGGAACAAATTAGTTGTACTTACGTGCCCGTGGTTAATTTGTTTCGATTATTTACCTTCTAAAAAAATACGGCATGTCCCCAGAAAGGGCATAACGCACCCCCAGGCGGTGCGTGCCCCCAAAGTTAAGAACCACTGGTTTAAATACCGGCGTAGGTTGTCGCGTTTGTGTGCTGCGTGGTTCTCCCGAGTTTTGTTTTTGGCGAGTTGTGCAGAACGAGGAACAATTTGAAATTCAACCTGATAACATCGGAGAGCTGACCAACACCGTTGCCTAAACTGATTGCCGGTGCATTGTTAACACCACAGTTTTGTTGTTTCCTTACCACGTCCAGGATTTGAGTTCCGCCTCGCCTTGCATTGTGAAGGCATTTCCGCTCTCCATTCCTGTGGCGCCCCACTGAGCTATAACTTTTCCCTTGAGTGTGTTATATTCTTGAATGGGATTACACTTGCTTTTTTTATGTGGTAAATTATTTTGTTGTCAGCAGAGGGCAGTGCAGCCAACATGTATTGTTGTGCTGTATTATCCTCCCAGCGTCCTTTTGCCTGGCTTTACAAGTATGGTAATAGATGTTCCAATAACACTCATGACCCATGGTAAGAGAACGCTCTCAATATGCAAAGGTTTGACAAAAGTGCTTCTTCCTATGGCTGATGTAGATGTTGAGCAACAACTAATTTTACTTTCAGATGGTGGAGCCAGTGTAATTACATCAGGAGTGTAGCCCAGTGTATCGCTGTGATACCTCCTTCGTATTTGTGAATTGTGAATTGAGCTGTTAAAAGTTCCATGGTCTGTTCTTGGTGACCACACTCGAACACTGGAAAGTTTTAAATGTTCCATTTGTGTGTCAATAACCACATCTGCCATGGTGTGTGTGAATGTGGTTTTGGTTTGCCCCATAAGCTTCGCAGAAGAGAAATATCTGTTCTATGCACAACTGGATTTATTGACAATGATGCGGTACAAAAAATTGCCTGCGGTCCATCTGTTTTGTCCCTGTGACCACTTGTAAATGCGTGTTATTTATCACCACCCCTCCCGCCGCACGTGTCTGTCCAGTGATGTTTCTCACCAAAAAGCCCAAGGACAAAGAATCTGAGCCCAAGAGTCAGGTCATGGAGGGGATCAACCGCCTCATTTGCACAGCCAAGCACCAACAGACCATGCTTAGAGGTTTGTTCATTCTTAACGTTTAGAAATGTCATCGTGATGGGTTTTTTTTCAGACTAAAGGACACGAATGAATCAAATACAAGGGTTATTCAAGTCTGCGCATTAAATGTGTTTTCTTCGATGTGAGTGATATAGTTGGGTTATTTGATTTTAACCGTTAATTATCCAAACCACAGTGTTAATCATGAGATGAATAAGGGCATGTGTTTCATGAAAACACAACCAATGTTAAAAAAATCATGGTCTTATTCTGATTTGAGTAGTTAAGCATCGTTACATTGGCAATAGAAAATATAAACGGTGGGACAGGGTTATATTTTATTCTTCCGTATGGTATTTTGCCATGTGCAAGGGTTTTATTACAGCAGTGCTCAGTTTTTTTTAAATAAAAACTGAAGAACCATTGTCATGGTTAGATGTTATTTTGCTGTTTATAAGATTATATTTGCACAAGTTTTTTTCAAATGACAGATATCGGCACGATATCTGTCATTTATTGGCACATGCTGGGAGGTTTTCAGAAACTCGGTTTGGCTCCTGCAGAAGCTCGCAGCACGTGGAGCAAAAAACGTCAGACATGAATACCAAACAACACGCGGTGCAACCTAACAACACGTCGGAGAACTGCCACGGGTGCATTTGACGGAGGATTTTCACACGATTCTTTTCATCCACAGTGACCATTGACGGAGTGGAGTGGAACGATGTGAAGTTTTTCCAGCTGGCAGCTCAGTGGTCCACGCACGTCAAGCACTTTCCTGTGGGCGTCTTCGGCTACTCCAAACCCACCTGCTAAAGAGGGGCACTGCTCCCCACGGAGGCTGCCCGAGTCAGATTCGGTGTTCACCAGAACCGAAGGGATCCGGTTCAGTGTAGTCGCGGAGATTTGAGAGAGCCTAGCGACGTAAAGCTGCCTATTTGACGAAAGTGGCATAGTTAGCCCAAACTCGAAGGCATCATCGTGGAACATCGTCGTGGAATGTTGTCTTCGCATGCAAACGCCTACTGCCAAAATAACCTACTAATTTGAGGGTGGACCATTATAAGCTAAATGAGTGGCTAGTGGTTGCTTTCAAGGTTTTTTTGTGTCAAAATAAACTCTTTTGAAATGTACCTCCATCAGCTTCACTCACATCAAAGTGTCTTGGCCAAGTTATTTCAAGGGCAGAGTGCGGGCTGGCGTGTAATGTGTTTAGGTGTATGGCACTATAGTCTTAAGGGTTATTTTTGTTAACACGGGGATATGTTGTCCCTTTGCCTTAGCAGTGTTCAATATGTATTAAGCGTAATGTTCGTTTTTTCCAGTTTTTTTTTAAGTTTGGCCAGAGCACAACTGCAACATGTTTGTAATAAGAAAAAAAGGTCAATTTTGTGTTCATGGTTTGCTTTTCTGAGCCAAACACATGTAAGGTGTCGGTGCGTGTGTATATGGGCACACATTTGTGCAAATTGTTACTGTTACTGAAATATCATTTGCCCTAGCTGTTTAACTGTCAGTATGTTGCTTTGCACAGCATTGTTTTATTTTGTGTTGGATATACATTCTTGCCTCTGGTTTTTATTAATCAGAAAACAAAATAAGTATTGCACATTTTTGTTATTTACTTGAGCCTAATTTGGTTTATTTTTTTCAAACGATGCACACATCTGAAATACTGCTGTTTTCAGCTGAACCAAATGCCGATTGCTTAACCCACACTGGCCTTTTAAGAATAAAACAATTGTTGTGCCGTTAAGTTGAGATGGGGCAGTGTTGCAGTTTGGACAAGAGGTGGCATCGTTTGTAGTTGTTTCCCAGCTCTAGAATTCAAAACCCAATTCGCTTGCCTTTTTGGCTCCTGTAACTTTTCACGAAAGCACAACATTACTTTTTACTTTTTTTTGATGTTTATTTTGTGCACTGTAAATTACACTCCTTGTGTATATATATAAACTGTCATTTGTTAAAATGTGATGTGTATTACTTTATGCGTACGTTTGTGAAAGCACTGATTTTGCTAATTTGTGTTCACAAAAGGGCTTTTTTGCTACATATAAATGTATGCTCACTAGGTTTTACACTGCATAAATATATTGTTGGCTTTATTTTGACATCTGGACAATGTTGAGAAATGCGACCACAGGTGAAATTTTATGTACATTGATCAGTTAATTGCCCATTTGCCGAAACCTGAAATTTGTAACAAAACTAATCTTGTTTTTTGTGTTGTGTTGAAAGCTGTGAATGTTCAAATATATGGAACGCTTAAAAGGAAAAAAGGATGTGATTGGGCTTATCAACATTGTATTTTGGAAGAGCCAGTCTTAAGCATTTGGGGCCTTGTGCAAAGTGTAATTTTGGAACTCCTAGTTCTGGCATTAAGGATTGGGAGATCTTGCACCTAAAGTTACTGTACATCTCTTAATATGTGGGTTGGTCATGGCTTATATGCTCACATTTTCATTAAATAGCCATTTCAAGCCTTGTTGGGGGCCTGGTGCTTTTACACACATTGCATGCCCCTTAATTCCGGCTCTTGTTCACATGTACATTTTTTATAGCTTGAAATGACGCATATCGCTCAACTGTTGCAATATATGCTGTTAACTGCTGTTTTACTCAAAAAAATGTTGGTGGATTTTTTTTTCTCATTTTATGAGTGGGTTGTGTGGATTTAGTGTTGGACAAAATGTACCGAATAAGTCTTAAAATAAAATGGATTCGATTAATGCTGTTAAATCTCTCGGTTACATTTTTTCTTCCTTTTATGTCCGAATTACCAATTTATTTTGTTTGGTGTTAATATTTAAATACATATGTATTCATCATTACACCTATAACATTTGTTGACTTGTCAACAATACTTAAATTGCGTTCTAATTCAAGATATTGCTGCAAAAACTTTGGGTCACCAAATTATGTCACCATCATCAACATGAACAAATACCATTGTCCTGTCATTCCACTGCTCAATGAAGGCATCTCCACATGTCCTACCAACTTGACCACTGCTCCCCACAATAATGACCTGAATTAATTCAATTAGTGGAAATATCGCTCAACATTATTAAATATTTTATGTTTGCTTCAGTGTGCAAGAGCTTTGATAACCGTATCAATGTTTTCTGTCATGCCTTTTTATCGTGTTCTTTGATACTCATTAAGTCTTTCAAAATCTGATTGATGTGGCCAACAGCAGAGAAGCGTTTCCGAAACAAGGTCATTTTAGTCAAGTGGGATTTGGGGGTTAGGACACGTTGCAAGAGAGGATATTGCCCAGTGGTCGAGGCTGACGATGGGATGGACAGCCAAAGAAGGGGAACACAAGGGAACTTCCGCCACAGAAGGGCGCAATGAAATCTGCACGTGGGAACCGGCTAGGTCGTTGCATACCGAGACCATGAGAAATGACGATGGCTTTTGCAGGCATTCACCCAGCAATGGTAGATCATGGCTGATTTGTGATCGCTTTAACTCTTGAGGTGGATAATGATATGGATATAAACTGGTGTGATTGGCAATGGGCCTCATTACAACGTGTATCAGGTGTACAGTGCACTGGCCACCAAAGCACCGGGACTTGTCATGTTGCATTATTGATGGATTCATATCACTCGTAAAATATTCAACAGGGTATGTATGGATTTGCTTTAAACAAACACTGGCATGTTGACAGGGCACTATAGCACAATGCCCATGTCTTGTGCGACGAAGAAGAGTTTGCACATGCTTATGCATTTTGTTTCAGGTCTTTTTTTTCTTTCTTTGGATGTTAAAACATTTTCAGGGCCTTCCTGGAAACGAATTTTGAAAACTCAGGCTTTCTTGCGTAGAGTATTTCATTATTAATGCGTGTGTGTGTGATTTCAGGGCAGTTTCCATTATTATGGGATTGGGAGGGTAGCTTGTAACCGACGTGCTTGGAGGCAAGGTTTGTGGAAAGGCGGAGGAGTTGTTAGACCCACATCCACGGCACCGGGGTGATATCTGTCAGAAGCAGTACAGCCAAGTAGTTACAGGCATATCTTAGGGTGGATTTTGAGTTCCTGTATGCATGATTCTCCGGTTACTCTTTCTCCTGTACGAAACAAAAAATTGGCATAACATTGCAAGCAGAAATTATTTATACTAAGTGGGGCATTCATGGGTAAGTGATCTATTTCAGAATTTATGCATCTATCGATCCACCCTCGACTAATTGGGCAGATTGTCATGGTTTAAGAAAGCATTCTTTTTGCCGTCGTTTGACGAACGAAGCAAGTGGCAAAGATTACCGCCGCTACAGATGTGGAACGATTAAAATTATTTTTTTATGGCTGGGAATTGATCAATTTATAATGAAATATCAATTTCTAAGGGAGTAATGCTCATATCGGGGTGGGTGGATGAGCCAGTGGATATATTCTGGAGTCTGATTAATATATTTATTCTGCTTGTCATGGTCAGTAAGGAGGGGGGGAGGGCGGAGAAGGTGGGAGCGGTGTGACGTCACCACGCACGAACCCGGACCGACGCTCTGAGATGCGGGTGACGTCATCACGTAAATGTACGCTGTGACGTCACCACTGCCCACGTCCCCACCCGCACGCCAGCCAGCCAACCAGGAATGCAGCTAGATATATTTTTATTGTTTCTAATACAGTGTGGACGAACGTGTTCGGTTTTTGTTTGTGCCACCACTGCTAATACAGCAATTTAAATATAAGATAAGCAGCGTCACCACCAACAACAATAACAACTTGGGTGGTATTTTCCGATTATCAATCTGGGTGTGATGATGTGAGAAGCCACGTGACGTCACTGCCGGTGCCGCGTGCTCAGGGTGACGTCACGTTCGGGCAAATAATTCACGATGTAACACGATTTTTATTCCTGGGTACTAAGTGTTATTCTCGAATTGCTTATGCCTCAAAAGTATAGAAAATTGTTGTTATTCCCCACAAACTTTGCTTTTGTGACCAGGACTTTACGTGAAGGAATGACACAAATGCACACGTTTTCTCATTGAAAATGGGTCAATTTTAAAATATCACTACCCAGGAACAAAAAAATATTTGTTACAGTGTAATGAATCGTTTATTCACACTCACACTCAAGTGAGCCAGAGCAGGCGACACGCCGCGGCTGCATATATTGTTTAAGAAATATATTATTTTAAAATATATAGGAGAAAGATGGTAAGGGCTACAACACATTGCGAAAGGGGGGTCAGATAGTGCCGTTCTAAATAATAAAGTGCAAACATCAATGGGTGTAGCCTCAATCAAGAAATTGAGATTGATCATCAAAATAAAGCATACGAACTATAAAGTTACACAAATGACGCTCGCGCCTGCAACAAGAACACAAATTAACGTCACGCGCCTGCGACAATACACAACCACAAAAAATGACGTCGCGCGCCTGCAACAATAACGCACACACAAAATGACGTCACGCGCCCACAATAATAACACACAAAAAGCGACGTCACGCGCCTGCAACAATAACACACAAAAATGACGTCACGCGCCCGCAACAATAACACACACAAAAAACGACGTCACGCGCCCGCAACAATAATACACACAAGAAAACTACGTCACGCGCCCGCAACAATAACACACCAAAGAACGACGTCACACGCCCGCAAACAAAGGACACACACAATCAACAACAAATGACGTCACGACGTGCCTGTGAAATGACGTCACGGAGCCGGGTTCCGCGGCGTCGCGCGCGCGCGCAGGGCGGCCCCCCCCCTCATCCCCCGCCATGTTGACAGAATCGCGGCCGCGAGCGGAGGAGCGGCTCCGCCTGCAGAATTAACTCCACGAGCCTCGTCGAATAACCAAAAATAACACAACAACTAAAATATAAAGATTAAAATCCATTTGGAATTTACAAGGGGAATTAAACAAAGCGAGGCCAGCGGCAGCAGCAGCGGCGGCGGGCGGGACGACGAAGCTTGCGTGAGTGTCGCGAATGATTCACCCGCGATTAATCATTTACTTAATGACACCACGACGATTAAGACATCCTTGCCCCCACTAACCTCACTCGTCTTGTGTTCTAAGTGATGTGTTTTGATCGGTTTTTAGTCGTCCGGAGACCATCGTGATATTTCTCTCCTCACGCCCGGTTTATTGTGATCATTAAATGTGACTAATATTTATTTTATCTTTACATTCCACACGGAGTACGTTTGGTTGTTGTGTGCTTAAATTAAACTGTGCCTTAATATACAGTATTTGTGTTTTAATGTTTGAATCGCTCCATCACCCCCGTCTAACGGGTAACCCACTGGTGGTGGGGGGGGGCAGCACTTCATCCTACTTGCTGCACTGCCCCCCCCCCACAAAGACAAAGATCCCCCGTGTAGCCTTAACAGACTGTAGGGGCAAGTGCTGTCAGCGAGCACCTATGAAGGCCGGTACGGCACACGAGGCGGTGGGTGACCAGCACCACGCCCGACCGCCTTTGTGGCGATGTTTACAACACCGCACCGGGTACTAATTTGAGGCCGAGTCGACCTAGCGGAGGCCCAGGACCGGTTCAAATAATCGTCAACTGGTTATTGGCCGTGAGCGGGAATCGAACTCGGGTCGCCGGGTTTGTTGCGCAGCGTAACGCTAACCGCTGCACCACCGCTCCCTCTGATT